>JASDQV010637452.1:0-10819 GCA_030180145.1 Desmognathus organi
ATTACCTTGTCCTAGAGTCACATGAATTTCTATCCTGTAAATTAGCTAGCTGCCTCTTCCTAGGGCTCTTGTAGTTACACTGGCCCATAATGGCTCCTTTTCAGTTAGTTACATGCAGAGACCCTTTATTTACATTGATATCTACATGGCACAGCGGTTTCCTTGGGCTCTTGTGATTACACCGGCCCATACTGACACTTTTTCAGACTTAGTTACTTGCAGGGATCCTTTATTTACATTAATCTCTACATGGCAGAGCAGTTTGTATGGGCTCCTGGGATTACACTGGCCCAGACCAATACTTTTTCAGAGTTAGTTACATACAGGCAACCTTTATTTACATTGATACCTACATGGCACTGCCGTGTCTCCTTGGGCACCGGTGGTTACACTGGTCCCATATGTTTATCTACTCAGATCCCTTAGTAAGCACTGCCTTTCTGTGGGCTTCTGTGGATACACTGTGCCCGTCTGGCTCTCTGTTGTCCTATGTAGACCTCTATGGTATACAGTAAACACCCCTCAATTGCTCTGTCCTAGAGTCAGCCAATTTGAGCCCTGAAAGAGAGCCTTCTGCTCTTTCTTGGGTTCTTGTGATAACTCTGGCCCGTGAGGCTCCCTTAGAGAATTCATTACATGCAGGGGCCCTATATTTACATTGATCCCGACTATTCAAAACAGCTCACAAAGAGCCTATTAGGATGTTGAACGTTGGAAGCCTGAAGAAACCCAGACGATGGAAGGAACCACCAAGGACTGAATCAGGCCGAAGAGTAGAGAAGAGACGAAGAAGAAGGGACAATGGAGGGGGAAAGTGGGGATGGATAGAAGTAATCTCCAGGCACACTGGGATCAGAGAGGGTTGACAGGGGGTCCAGACAGAAGTCTGCTGCTGGCCGGATTTTCCTTTCTAGGAGGTGACACACAGTATACAAGGGAGACAGATGGTCAAAATAGACAGATGGGGACAGTACACATTTCACTCATTCAGGGAGACAGAGTCAGAGAAGTCGAGGGTAAAGTGTGGGGAAGACAAATGGAAAACTATCAAGGTAATCGTAGGCAGGCTACAGACAGTCTGGTAGAGACCAGGAAATCCTAAAATGGGAGCCATGTCACCTCCAGATTAAGCAGGTTACACAAAATGGATGCTAGGCAAAGGTCGGGGCTGGAGTGGAGCTGAAACCATGCATCCAGACACAGGCATGAAGGGGGAGGCAGTTTACAGTGATAAGCAGTGAAAACTTATATACGGTCAGGCATACATGAACACACGAACATACATGTAATCAGGGCACCTACTAACCTTAGCCTGGTCCAGGGACACACAGAAACACATTACATTGCAGGTTGATAGGGGTAGGCAGAGTGACAACGTGGGCTAACGTTACGCTAATGTGAGGAGAAACACTGGTAATGCAGTCAGGGCAACAGAAAGATAGGGAACCTTAGGTTACAGTTATGGGACAAACGGAGTCCCATTTTTAGAAGTAGCTAGTGGCTTTTTGAGGGACATGTGTCAAGAGATGGGAAATAAAATGACAAGCAGATAAATTTGAAACTGTAGAATGAAAAACAGGCAAGTGTAGGCAAGATACATGAAGGTAGAGTTTGAGGTTTTTTTTTCAGATACCACAAATGTCTAAATCTCTGACTTTGTGACTTTCTCTGATGTTAGATTAAGGGGAAAGTGCTAGAACAACGTACAGCCTGTAACGGCCTCCTCCGATCCCCTAACAGCCGTTCCAGTCCTCGCCATTAGTGTACTGTATCCAAAACTGTTTACTGATTTCTACATTTCGATTTATTTATTGTGATTTATATGGATACATAGAAATGTAGCAGTACATGATAAAGCCGTAAATGCAAAACCAGTAGATTATACAGATCCAAATATTCTCACGGCCATTTACACAGCACGGATGGCTGCAAGATTATGACAACAATAATTCAATTGCTTTAGATTGATTTTTCTTTGTATTAATAAACTGCTAAGTCAATCACAGTTGTCATAATAAACTTGTAGTTTATTAAACCAAACAGTATACAAAATAAATAGCTATTAAGCTGAACGGCAGCCAGTAATGTTTTACACAGGGTACGTTGTTAGAGCTCTGTTTCCCAGCATAATTTAACACAGACCACCCCTGGGTTTCAGTGTATGTAACAGACTGTAGAGAAAGCACAGTATGCATCAGGTTTGTGGAAACAGATCACGTGACCCTACTGATAGCAGCCCGTTAGTGAAATGGAACTGCATTGTGTCCTGGATCTCTGCAGCTATCACGTGTATCACCTTTCAAATGATCAGTCCCTCACTCACTGCAGTCAGTCTCCCACTAATCTGTTAGCCACCCGCTCACCCCAGTCAGTACCCCATTCCACTCTCCCACTCAGCTCTGCGTCCTGTGAGAGCCAGGTTCACTGCTGTCACTGCACCTGGGCTCGCTTCAAACCTCTTACTTTCCTTTTCTGCAGGAGCTGCTCCTCTGGAAATGCATGTGAAAGACTGGCAGAAAGGAGCTGTGTCCCCTTGGGTACCTATGGTTACCGTAGGTTCCTTTGGCTCTCTTTCTGAGTTAGTTGCATACATAAACTCTTTATTTACATTGATCCCTGTATGGCACAGCTCTAACTGTGTCTCCTTGGGCTCTTATGGTTACAATAACCCAGGCCGGCTCTTTTTCAGAATTAGTTATCTGCAGGGACCATTTATTTTGCACTGATCCCTCCATGGCATGGCTGTGTCTCTGTGGGCGCCTTTGATTACATTGGCCCATGCCAGCACTCTCTCAAAGTTAGTTACATGCAGGGACCCTTTATTTACATTGATCCCTTTATGGCACAGCTATATCCTTGGGCTCTTGAAGTTGCAGTGGCCCTTACTTGCTCTCATTCAGAGCGTTAAATGTAGAGACCTTTAAATTACATTGAACTTTACATGGCATGTCTTCTTAGGTACACTGGTCTATGCCGGCTCTCTTTCAGAGTTAGTTATGCGCATGGACCTTTTTTTTTACATTTTTACATGGCTGGTACAACTCAGTCTCTTTGGGTACCTATGATAGCACTGGCCCTTGCCAGCTATCTTTCAGCTTTATTTACATGAAGGGACATTTAATTTACACTGATCCCTACTTGGCACAGATGTGTCTCCTTGGGCACCTGTGATTACACTGGTCCCCAATGGCTATATATTTATCTACTCAGACACCCTTAGTAAGCACTAACTCTTTAATTGCCAAGTCCTTGAGAGATGTGCTTTTCTGTGGGCTCCAGTAGTTAAACTGAGCCCTGAGTTAGAATCAGTTACTTTTCTGTGGGCTTCTGTGATTACACTGTGCCCTTCTAGCGCTCTCTTGTCATACTCAGACCCCATAGTATACGGTAAATGCTCCTTAATTGCCCTGTCCAAGAGTTAGGTAATTTGTGCCTTGGCACAGAGCCAGTTGCCTCTTTTATTGGGTCCTGTGTCTACACTGGTTTATGCCAGCTCTCTTTCTTAGTAACATGCAGGGGCACTTTGTTTACATTTATCCCTACATGGCACAGCTGCCTTTTTGGGCTCTTGTGGTTTGACTGGCCCATGCTGGATCTCTATCAGAGTTCAGGGACTCTTTATTTACATGGCACAACTGTTTCTCTGGGCTCCTGTAATTACACTGACCCATTCCAGATCTTTTTCAGTTACAGGCAGGGACCTGTCAATGCCACTTTTGTTTTTAAAGATTACTCATAGTATCGGGGAGTGCAGGAGCGGCTTTCTGCTCAGTTCCTCTTGTCTTCCACTTGCAACTCGGCATGAACAGCTCCTGCAGAAGAGGGAGAAGAAAATGGAGATGGTCTCCATACGCCTACAGGGTGACAACACTGACCCTGGCTGTGACACCATGAGTGGGACACAGACTAAGGTTAGTTACTGACAGAGGTCAGAGGGTGAGAGGCTACATTAATAGCAGACTGAGTCGAGGGAGAGACTGACTGAGGTAAGTATGTGGCAGACTGAAATGAGTGGGAGAGTGACTGTGGTAGGAAGGATGCCAACTGAATTGATTGAGCTGATGTGTGTGGCAAGCTTAAGGCAAAAGAGGGAGATGACGGGTTTGAAGTGAACCCAGCTGCAGACAGAGTGACAGCGGTGACCCTGACTCTCTCAAAAGGCAGAGCTGAGTCTGAGAGTGAATAAGGTGCATGGGAGGGTAACTCAATGGGAAACCAAGGAGAGTGCAAGAGACTGGAGTGATTGGGAGGACAGGGGGTTGAGTCTGAAACTCAGGTGAGTACGATAATGAGGAGATTGTGTAACAGAATAAGAGTGGATGACAGATGCAAGTTATAATCACTTATACCTTCCCATTCTGGGAAACCAACAATGCCCATTGATGGGGTCCCCCTCCACAAGGAATAAAATGGAACCACCCAACTTTGAGATTAAGTTAAGCCATAGGTTTTTGGTAGTACAGGAAGTTTTAGTCACACTGGAACTTGATACATCAGTGGAGCCTAGGGTGGTCTTCCAGCTTGCCATAGCATGGCCATGTGCAATGGAATTGGAGATTGTCCTGTTGCCAGAGCATGCTCTGGTCCTCAGGGTTTCTCTGTCAGTGGAGATGACCATGGAAAAGAAGCTGGCAGTGGGACTGGTACTGAATGGCTTCTGCTGTGGTGGTCAAATTTCGGCAGATGACTTTGATTCCCTATCATACTGTGGCACTGGAACTTGCTTTTGGTGTCCTATAGTGTACTCAAACGGAGCTTGCAGCTATCCTCCAGTTTGCTGTAACACTGCGACTTACTTTTCCACTCAAGTTTACTGATGTCATCCAGGTGGCTGTTAAACAAAACATTGTGCCAGTCGCAGTTCATTATATTGCTTTCATATCTTGATCAAATCAACCTGAGGTTCTGTTTACAGGTGCCAGAATACAGGAAATGGTTATTACATTAAGTGGGTTATGTACACAAGCGCGGTTTGCAAGTGGGTTCTTTCTTTTTCGGGCTCATGAATAATAATTGCTGAAAATTTTAGCAATTGGAATGTAAATAACAGTTTTGTTTAAGTCATCATTTTGCTTTTACAGCGAATGCAGAGCAAGCCTGTATGCTGTCACAGAGTGGGCCTTGACTTTTGTGCGGTCATTTCCCCGATTATTTCACTACGGAAGAAACTACATGGCTCAGGCCAGGCGTCACTATATACGTGTTCTTTCTGCCACTGTCATTGATAGAACAGATTTCAATGATGTTATATTTTAACACCAGTGTTGCTATGTCAGTCTGGGGATTGAGATGGCTATCGTGGCAGACCTGGTTTTCCAGTTTGCTTAAATTGGCATATGAGCTGGCTGTGGCAACAGAGCGCTTAGAGATATTGAAGCCGGATGTTGCAATCAAGCTGCCTGTTGTGGTGGAAATGGCTGAGAGGTCAGAGCTGGCCAACAGTTCCAGAACTTCCAATGGTGATAGAGTTTGATGTGCCCATGGAGATTGGCAGAGCTGGTAGTTGTTATGAAGTTGGTTTTTATTGGGGCCTCAAATTTGACTCTGGCACTGTAGCTTGCTGGTGTCCTGGAGATACGAATTTACCCAATGTCTCTATTACAGTGTCCTGTTCTTGCATATTTCATTCATCTTGCATTAGACCCTACACTTAGGTCTAAATTACCAGAATTTTCTTAGTCATGACTCTTAGTCTATAATCCTCAATTGCAAAGTCACTTTGGCACAAGGTTACCTCTACTGCCCAACTTTTTTCTGTTTGGTCCCTCTTGTTCCCTCCAATTCCTGGTTTGGCCAATTGATGATTTAACAGGCTAAATCTGGGGGTGCAGTCATGTGCGCACATGGTAGTAACATCTGGCTCAGAGATGAACAGTAAAACAACTGGGCTTCACGGATGAACAATTTTTGTGTTCAGCCACATGGACAGAGGTTTTGCAGGTTTCATTTTGCATTGCTGTTGTTACATACAGGATGGCACTTGGTACGTTCTTGAATTCTCTTCTTCATGTTCCGGGGTCTGTTTTCACATGTGAAAGCCATTCTTGGTTCTTTTTATGACCACATTGATTCTTCTAGTATCTTCTAGTTTAAATTCCTTCTCTTCAGTGACCAGGTAGAATAGTGAAACTTCTATTTTTGGCTCATTTTCTTAGAGTTCTCCCTTCTACTGTTCCTCCACATGCACACATTACTTTTGGCTTGGTCCTCCACCATAATGGTATTCAAAGCACCTGTTAGGGGTGTCTTCAGGTGCAACAGCTTGACCTGAAACTCCTGTTAGACTGGACCTGATGAGCTCTTGCAGAGGTACCAAACCTCCTTAGATCCCTGGTTGTTACATAGGGAACTGGAAATACATAGTCAAGGCCTAAACATGCAGCCCCCATGCCTCCTGGTGTTGCACTGGGCTCTAACAGACAAATCTGCTCTACCAGAATTATCACCTCCCCTCTGGGTACCTGTTATAACACTGTGTCTGCCATTATTTCTCCCTAGTCTGAAACCTCTATCTTGTGGTATAATTAGTCCTATCAGTTGATCCAGAACCCTTGTGCTGCCTTTGGCGCTCCTGCAATTGTCTTTTACTGCTCTGCCTTAAGATTAACAGATTTTCCCCCATTCCTGTGATTTCATTTGGCGCCAGCACTTGGTCTTAGAGTCAGCCGCCTCCCTCAAAGTTCCAGTAAATACACTGAATCTACTGCAGACCAGGCTGCCCTTGCCTAGTATTTGCTTCCTCTCCAGTAGTATTTTACTTGCTGGCCAAACAGGGCCCCCTCTGCCAAATTTGATTTTTCTGCGGCACAGGCCTCACTAATGGCTCCTGTTGCTACCCTGACCCTCCCATGTACCGGCCCACTTCCTAGAGTCCTCCCACTGACAGGCCTCGTGCTAAGATCAGAGGTTGCCAGAGAGCAGAGATAGCACTGCGGCAAAGCCTTGTAATATTAATGCAAAACTACAACCAGATGCAATAATCTAAGTCTATATTTTTTAAATTTCAACCTTGAATTTTATCACTTAATACAAAAGAAACATAAAGCCCGCCTCTCCTTCAAGGCTCTTGCTCTGCCTGTACTATGGTCTCAGTTCTTGCCAGGGTCCTCTTGTTATATTGTGGGCTTTCCAGCCCTACATTGCCAGTCGATTCTGTTCACTAACCTGGCAAACCCTGTAGTTAAATTGAGGCATCTGCTACCCTGTCTGCTCTTTCCCAGAGTCAGTTCTTACTCTTCTGCCCCTGGTCTGCGCTTGTGTTGTACCTACTGGGATCTTTCACTAGCTGAGAAACAGCTCTGTTTTCAGAGGAGTTTACATAGATGACCAGGCCTTCATACACTCCAACCAAGTCTCAAGAGGCCACAATATTTCCTTCAGATTTTTATAACCTATCCTAGTAACTTCAAACAGAATCGGAGCTAACCCATTGAACTACACAGAAATGTAGAGCCCGCCCACTGAGCTATTTGTAGGAGTGGCATTCGACACCTGACCTACTTAGAAGAGTAGAACCCATCCCCTGATCTACACCAATGATTAGAACTCATACCCTGAACGACAGAGTAGAGCCCACAGTCTTGGATTACAAAGGAGTTGGGCACACCCCTTGAAATACATAAAGTGTTCAGCCTTTGACTTCACAGAGAAGGATAGCCCATCCTCTCAATTATACTGGTATCTGGAAGAGGGAAGTTCATTTAGGAATGAATAGATGTGCGTTACTATGGCGCAAAAAATTATTACAAGAATAGTAGCATCAGATTGGTCGAATAAAGTCTTTTGTTTTTCCAGGCAGAGCAAGTCCAGCCTCTCTGGTCTGTTCAACCTTAACAAACACATGTGAGCCAATTCATTCTATAGACCTCCAGTGGGTTCTGGTTCTAGTGTCAGCTCCCATGTCCCATAGCTCTGCTAATTATACTGGGGGCATCCTCATCCCTACACTACAGTCTGTCACACTACCTGAGACTCTTGCCAGTATAGGCCTGCCAGCAGTCTCTCAAAATAATTCACCTATTCTGGGACCAACTATTGCACTGGGTGCCATTGCTCTCCAACAGCTAGCCCCAATCACCTGAGGCTTCTTTGATTGCACTAGGCCCTCAAGGCACTGCCTCTCTACTGGAACCAGTTGCCTTTCTGGAGAGCAAACATTTTAACAGGAATCCAGCAGTTAAAGCAAAGCATACTACCCACATACTTTCTATCCCACTAGAGTATTGCTGATCTGCTGTTGCCGCAGCCCATGTCAAAACGACAGAAAGCCCATGCAATACCCTCCGGAAAGCAGAATGTGATTCACCTGCCATTCTTGGTGTAGTACAGGCACCCCACACCTAAGATTACCGTATGCTGGGAATTCTAGATTGAAGCACCTGTTTTTCAAATAGTTTAGGGATACTGTACCACCCTTTCCTGTAATCCTGCCATGGCCCATAGATTTTCTGGATACAGCTCAGACTACTCACAGAGGATAGAAAAACCTCTACCATCGCTACTACAAAGCCGACTATGACGCCACTGCTCTGCTTGTGCCTATTAAAATTTTAAGCTGTTCTCATAGTATATAAAGTCCAGAACACACTCTGTTGGGGAGAAAGGTGAGGTTCCCTATTCCTCTGCACATCATTGAAGACTTCACAGAGGATGTTATTCAGCTCCTTTAGTTGCAGGTTGACTCTCAAAAAGGACAGGAAGTTCCCTGCAGTCTTTTTCTATAGAGCAAGGTGAGTCCCCTGCATCCTTGTGTTCATTCAGGTAGGATGGGTGACCTTCTACAGTGCCATTCACCAGACTGTGGTGGGGATATCCTGCTCCTAGAGTTTAACTATACAGTCTCAAATAAGTTGGGGTGCTACCCCATCCCACCCATCCAGTAGACAATGGCCCGGCTCCCCAGCCTCTCCTGGTGTTGCTCAGGTCTCCAAATCCTTGGATTATGCTCTGCATCAAAAAGTCCAGCAATAACAATGTTTCTTTTTCAGAATGATGACTGGTCAATTAAAGTCAACAGATAATGTTTTAAAAATAAAAGGCACCAATCCCAGTGATTTGACAAAAGTCAGCTGCTTAAAAGTACAGTGCCATCAGTGTTAACCAAGTTTAGGCTGCAGTTCTAAACTCCAGTCTGTCAACATTTTGGAGAGTTAGACAGACTGTTCACATTCAGGTAATTAGACATTTTCAAATCAAGTAGAGCGCAAGTCTACAAGGAAGATGTGACCAAAAGAGGGTTACATTCTTAAGGTGAGAGGACACAAGTTATCTTTAAATTACAAATTGTCGATTCATTATAAGTGGGTGTATGGCAGTGGCTCTAACAGGGACATCACATGCTACTAAGGCACTCATGTCAGAGCTGTTTCTGACATCAGATTTTTTAGCAATTTTGGGAAATGGTTTTCAGAGCACTATAAGGGATATTTTGACCTGTTCTATGGGCAGTTTTTGTATGAATTTTGAGAAATGGTTTCCTGAATCTTTAAGGGCTATTTTAAGGTATTTTGACCTACTTTATGTTATGTTATAAGGTAATTTTAAGAAATATTCATAAGTATTTAAAGTTATAGTAGGAGGCATTTTAAGGAATATTTTGGGTAATATTTTGTGGCATTTTAAGGAGTTTTTGAGATTTTAAAGGAGTTTAGTGGAAATTTAATATTTATAGACTATTTTGTGATATTTTAAAGGGTATTGTTTTAAGGATGTTTTGAGGCATTTTTATTATTGTGTTAATTTATAGTTTGATGTTTATTACTTTAGAGGCAGTTTAGGAGTATGTTCTGTCTCTATTGTGAGCCGCTCTGCCAGTTCACCCCATGAAATTTACTCATTTTGTCCCAGCAAAGAGCTGTTCTTATGGTTCACACTGTGCTTGAGCCAGGCAAACACACAGCTATAGGAAAATCAGTGACCTCTCACCTTGAGTTAAGAATGGAGTTTTCAGATTAGAATTTCTCATCGGCCTGATGGAAAGTGTCAGCCAGGCAAATGCAGAGCCCTGGCCTGAACCGGAGGAGGCTGGAGACCAAGCACACTCTATTGGAAAGGGCAAACCAAGGGCCACCTGTCGAAAGAGGAGCCACAGGTGCACCTTCAGGAGGAGGTGACCCCCCCACCCCCACGCGCTCTGTAGAATGGCACTGTACAGTGATCACCTCAGTAGCCTGAGATACCCACTAAGGAGCATGCAGTGAATAAACAGACTCTGTCAGGAACCCCCTCCCATTGTAATGAGAATGAATTGCAACTAGAGGGGCAGAGGGTCAATCCTGGTGATATAGACGCAATTGTCAGTCTGCCAGTAAAATTCAGCACCACACAAGTCCTATAACGGGCCTCAAAGCAAGCAGTAGTAGTCACACAATGAATTACTTTTGCTCTAAACCCTGACAGTGGGACAAGCACTGATGCTGTGTGAAAGCAAGTCATGAGTCAATCCAAATACAGAAGAGCCAGGGACAACGTCTCCTGAATGAGGAGGCGCGCTCCAGCCGTGGAGGCAGGGTACCACATTTTATGGTCTGAAGGAGAAAGAAGGTGCTTCATTTTCTGTGTGAGTTTTCAAACTTCACCCCAGGGATTAAAACGTTCCTATGCTGCTCTAAACAATAGGTCTGTATGGGGTCTTATTGTTAGGATTCGCTCCTCTGACCTCCGCGCAGCCCCGCTTCGGACCTCAGAACTGTTATGATGCCGGTAAGGTAGCCGGGTTTCCGGCCCGAACCCCGAGTTCCAGATAATGGCTGCCGCCATTGGGGATAGTCCCTGCCGGACCTTAGTCCCTTGTTTGTGACTGTGCCTAGCCTACAGCCTG
>JASDQV010648528.1:0-10805 GCA_030180145.1 Desmognathus organi
ATGTCTGACTACAGGCAATTGCGAGAGGATTGCCTCAACCTTTCGTGAGGCATGTAAAAAAAAAAAAAAAAAAAAAATCGCAGCAGCATGGTCACACTGTTCCAAACACTGATTCAACCACTAACATGTCTCTCCGTGAATATTTCCAAAAACTTGAGCGCCTGAGTGTAAAGGAAGCCAATAGGTGGTGGGAGGCCCGTACCCTACGACAATACATAGAGCTTGAGCGCGTGCCACGCGTCATGACCTTCCCCACTGATTACGATGCCGACGACATACTGCTCCAAGGCTGGGAAAAGAATTCCACTACCTCATCACGGAATATGCTGGAAATGCGTATTTCATTTGCAGAGCGCTGTCGCACCAAACATGAGGAGGAAATAGAAACTCTAAAGCAGGAGATAGACACACTACCTGATAAGGACACGATTAAAAACAACTATGCCAAACTAGACCAATTTATGCACAAATACCAGGATGAACTTCGTCTCAAGAAACAGAGAAAATTACACCGCGATGAACAAGACTACGATGCAGGCAGAGTCTACACCTTTGCAAAAAAGTATGATGAGCTGTACAAACAAGACCAGAAAAAAGCTAATACTATTAGCTTGCCGTCTTCCAGCCCCCCCACCAGTAGTGATAATCCTGATGATGGCGAGACAACAGAAAACACCACGGACACCTCCAGTGAGGTGGAATCTACAACTGAACAAATTAGGGGCAACAAACGAAACTTTGCATTTGAAATTTCGAAAATATGACAACAGGCGCGTTTTTTAGGCCGGCGCCCACCACCACACGCTCCACCCGTAAGAAGATCAAACCCAGACGCCGGGGCCGGAGGGGCAGGAACAAGCCAGGAAGAAAACAAATCCCCCTCAAGTACAGAGCCTAGAGACAACTCAGAAGAAGAAATATCGGAATTCAGTCACCATCTGGATGGCAAAGCCCATGCAGTGAAGATCGCCAGGGCTGGCCACCATCAGCTTAACTCCCTGGCTCGTGTGTTCCCGCTCGTGACCCTCCAGCAACAAAAGCAGCTATACCAGGCTCTTGTTGGTTCACGGATCAACTTTGGGTTAATACAACTTCTCAACACTGCGAAAAAGAACATCTTCATGGTGCAGAAAGTTCAAAACCGGGCTATTCGCCTGATGTTCAAACTCAATCGACGTGAGCACATCACTCCTTGGCGCCAGAAGCTGAAATGGCTCACCATAGCCGGCCAAATTAAATTCAGAACCTGCTGCCTGGTATGGAAGGCCAGAAGAAGGAGAGGCCCAAGGTACACTTGGAAATGGACTACATTTCCAATAGGAGTGAGACTGAGACGACCCCATCATGACAACAGAGCCGGGATGCCAAAGTTTGTCAAACATCGAAAAGGGGGCAGAACTGTTGCATGTGCAGGAGGTAAAATGTGGAACGAGCTCCCAGCCACCCTGCGGGAAATCAGCGCATGGCAGGGGTTTCGTACCGCATTAAAAAACCACCTGTTGGCGGAGGAAGCCAAAACCCAGATGCCACAAAAGGAGGCAGGGAACTCCATGCCCAGGGAGGTGCGTGAAAATC
The DNA here is from genome assembly GCA_030180145.1 of Desmognathus organi. Classification (NCBI taxonomy): domain Eukaryota; kingdom Metazoa; phylum Chordata; class Amphibia; order Caudata; family Plethodontidae; genus Desmognathus; species Desmognathus organi. The sequence continues at coordinate 1,576 of JASDQV010648528.1, forward strand.
CAGAAGAGAAGACAGACCAAGATCAGAGGAGTCAAAAAGAAGTGACCCTCCCAACACTACAAGTGGGAATTCAGCAGTCCCTAAGATGTGGCGGTCTTTCATCCCCCCCTCTCCCGAGAAGAAACAATCTGGGACTCTGGAACCATGCGGTCCAAGCAAAGAAACTGAATGTCCAGAATGGATCATATAGACCCAGACAGGTCTAAATGGCATGGATGCCATGGACGCAGGATTATTCCTAGATTTTAATAGTTGTATGTTTGTATGTGGGTGGTTGTGTATTTTGTGGGGTTGTGTTCCATGTAAGCGGTTTGAAACCACGGTATAAATCGCTATAGAAAAACTTTCAATAAATAAAATAAATAAAATAAAATAAAATAAATAAATCGTTATTTTAGTTTTCGGTTATATCAGCTAGTAGTTACTCAATGCAGTATATACCCATACTGTAAAGTGAGCGGCACTGATTTAGTAGATGCTAATTCACGTTAGTGGAGTATATGTGTGCTACTTCAACCTATTTCCTGTCAGTTCTAACCTGTGTCGTGTCTCTTCTGGATCACGGCTGTGATAAAAAGAGTTTTCCTGGTATTTGGATAAATGATTAACAGCTATAGCGGTTTGCTTCCCTTTGAAAGGGTCTGTGCCGTCTTTAGTGCATATAGTGATATCTTCTGTCATGTTTGGGTTCCACAGCCTTGTGGAGGCTCTCAGGAAGCGGTCTTTTTGGGTCTTGTTTCCTACATTTATTTTCCTTTGTGTTTGGCATGTGCAAGATTCTGTCCTTGTAAGTTCCTCTGAGTACTTCTTCATTAGTGGGAAAGAGCAAGGTCTTTGGTTTCTTGCGAAAGGTGAGGTGGTTCTCTGATGCACCGATGTCTTCTTGGAATGTGTTTCATAGTTTCGTTCCCAGTCTAACAACGGTTTTACCCCCTGCTTTGAATTTCCTAAAGCGGCATACCCGCAGTAGGGGTCCAGCTCCTTGTCTTGTTTCTCTGTAAGAATTGCCTATTTTGATTTTGTCAGTCCAAATCAGTGTTCCTGTTCTGTGGATGGTTCTGTGCACAATTGACATGAATTTGAGGTGATCCTCCTGCTTATGGGTACCCAGTGCAGTTGGTGGAGTGCTCAGGAGATGTGGTCCCTTGGATTGAGATTTAGCACTAGTCTTGTTACTAAATTCTGAAAATCAGTGGGGAGAGGGAGGCCTCTTGAGGTACTCCACCTTGAGGTTGGAGCCATGTTGTTTGATTTTTGTCTTTTACAAATGAAAGGATCCAACTAAATGCTGTCGCAATTACACAGCTCTGGAGTCTTTTTCCTAGGATGTAGTTATAGTATCAAAAGCCGTAGACAGATCTAGTAGTATAAGTGCTGTTGCCTCGTTTTTATCATGGTGGAGTTTGATGTTGTCACAGATGTTAATTTGCCATTTCTGTGCTTATTCTGATCCCGAATACTAGCTGGTATTCGTTGAGGTTCTTGTGTCCCTTTATAAATTTGAATAGTTGTGTAAATATGGCTTTGCCTTAAAGTTTTCCTAAGTAGCCATTTTTAGTCACTGTTCGAAATTGTTTGGGTCATTTGTTTTTGAGTTTCTCTTCTTGATTAATGGTTTGCCACTGACCCTGTGACTATTGAGGATGTGTCCAGTTTTTATCCAATTGGTTAATTCTTATTTTTACAGCCTCTCTAAGAGCTGGTGAATTAAGTAGGAGCTATGTTAATTCATATCCTGGGCATGTATACTCTGGCAATCCTGGGTTCTTACTGTTCTTTGCCAGTTCAATAATTTCTGGTTCTGAGAGGCTGTTGAACGGATGAATTTCCTCCCAGGGATGCATGAGTATGTGGCACTGGGCTTGGATCATTTTTGGTAATCGTTGTGTTTGATTGTATTTCCGTTCTTCTGCTTTTGATGGTTTTGTGGAATCTTTCTATTTTGTTTTGAAATGGTCAGATAGCTTGTCGCACAGATCCTGGTCAGTGTTCTGCACATTACAGGGTCACTGAATTCTTTGACTATGTTGAATAGTTCTTTGGCATTGTTAGCAGCTTTTAGGAGCCTTTATGTGTGGTACACTTTCTTGGATGGAGGTTCTCATTTTGTAGTTGTACCATCTTTCTTTCCTCTTCAATTCAAGGAGTGTTTAGTTGTCGCCCTCCTATCGCCAGGCTTTTTCTGACCATCTTAACTCTTGCTTGGCTCTGTGTATCTCTGGTGTAGCATACATTTAATTTTCTTGAGATTGTCTTGGTTTGTAAGGGAGCAAAAAGCTTATCAATTCAAAAGGTTGGTTGTTCCTGTTTCAGGGTCTGAAGGTACCACCTTAGTAGGTAAGTTGCTCAGTCTAAGTTTTAACATTCTTCTTGGCACAGTAGGATCTATTGGATGTAGCAAATATGCCTCTGCCACCCCAGAATTCTCAGATTTTACATAATTTACTAATTCCCAACTATTCTAGTAATAGCCTCAGAGAAAGAGCAAAGCATTGCTTCATTCCATGTTGACATCAAACAGAATGTTGGTGTGGTCCATCCAGGATGAAGGGAAGGATTCGACTGTTTTCATCAGACCAAATTCGCCAAAGCTTACATCTAGAGTATGTCCTTTTTTCTAAGTCTTTGTTTGGACTGATTGCTGTAGTGTCAGGCTTCACAAACTCTCCATTAGTTTGATCATGTCACAAACTGTTTTGGCCTTGAACCAGAAATTAAAGTGTCCCAGTGCAATCAAGTTGTGTCTGTTTTGCACTGATCAAGTAAGGTTTGCTATTGCATCAGTGGTGGTTTAAGTTCTTAAGCTCTCTGTATACAAGTAGAAAGGAGCTGCAGTTTTTTACAACTATTGAACTTTTGGCCAGCATGTTTAAAATTATGATAGCTTTCAGTCTGTTCAATTCAATTTCCAGCTCTCTGCGATGAATGACTGCAAGTCCCCAACTCGTATGATACGGTTGGAGGTTAAGATTCTGTATTCATCAGGGATGGCTTCATTAATGATTAGGTCTTCACCATAGTGTTTAAAAATGTTACTGTGACGAATGAAATGTCTGGGTTGTGTTTCTTAATTTAGTTGTTTATAGGTGTTTATGTAAGGCCATGGAACAGACATTTGCTAGTAAGCATCTGATTTCATTGCCAGGTCCAACTGTAGATCTCGATTTATGGTCTTGGATTTGCTTAGCTGAATGGGAATGGGAGCTGCAATGGAATCTTACTCGGAGAGGGTGGGACTATGTTTAACAGATTGAAGTGCTCAACCTTGTTGTACTGCCGGGTTTTCTGGGGTCTGTAGTGGGGTTCTTTGCTTGGTAATGACTTGGATATTTTTTCATAGTTTATGTTATCTGGTGTATGTGTCTAAGTGTTTATGAATGAGGTCAGTTCTTGCTTTATCTTTCTGGATGATTGGCAGGTGGGGTTTTGGGTATTATATTCATCAAAAACAGCCAAAAGAACAAGGTACTTACCACTGGGATAACATTGTTTCTGATGGATACAAGCGGGTCCTGCAGATTTGCAATCTTGAACCATGCAGTACTGGTACCACTTGTTGGAAAAATATTTGTGTAGTATCCCCGCTAAGATAACACCAGATGGTGTCCTTGGCACCAATGGACAGTGCCATGATGACCGCGGCATCGATCCAGTTTCATGACCTCACTGATGTTATATACTAACCAGCGTGTCATCTATTATCTTAGTTCCTACTCCAAATGCCACAGCACCATGGAAAGAAGAACCACAATTTCTTATCCCTGGGGGTAACATTGTTTCTGATGGATACAAATGAGTTCTGCAGATTTAGCATTGCCTTCCCAACCATCCCCTCTCATGATTGATACCTTAGTTTCTCAAGGATCCTGGGGCCCTGCAGATTCAGCATCTTCAACCACTCCCAAAGCAGTGGATACTTTTGGAGGCAGACATTATTGGAACCGTTTTACCCATCCGCCACCAGAGCATTTTGGAGAACGACAAAACCGGAAGAAGAGCTTGCTCTGGAGAATGAGTCTAGGCAATAGTGCCTGGGCAAAGGTTTGTAGGAATGACCAGATTGTTGTCGCTCAGGTATCCTACAGAACCACGCCTCAAATACAGTATAAGCTGCCTCAAGACCCAGGTGGAATGCGCTGGAAGATGGTCAGGAGACTTACCCACCATCTGGTATCAAGTTTTAATTCAGTACATATTCATTCATTCATATTTATAAAAACATACATTTGTAAAAAATAGATAAATATATAAAATTATATAAATTTTTTCACAAATATATAAAAATATAAGTTTTTTTCGTTTTTTCAAACCTAAATTTGTAAAAAAAATATTATTACTGCTCGGGGGAAATCTTTGCAGGTATCCTATTGGATGCCTTGAAAGAATGGGCACTATACAATACACCATTCGCTTTACACAGGCTGATTCCGAGAGGGATTTTCTACCATTAACCACTGCCTCGCCCTCTCCTTGCTAGTGGAAAAATATACTGCTTGGAAGAAACATCCACTCTTTTCATGATTTGTGGACTTCTCCCAGGGCTTTGATAGGATGCTGTGAGAGATCTAATGGAGTAAAATGCTTGGTGTCTGGGTTCCTTATGAGCTGGTAAGGCTTATAGTTCTATTTTATAAAAATTCCTGGGTCCATATTCGATGCTCTCTAAAAAAATATCTGCCTCATCAGGATTTAGGGGGGTGTCCTGGCCTCAATATTATTTCATTCTTTCCTGGCCAACCTTGCACAAAATATATCCTCTCCAGATTCTATCCCTCATAAAATGGGTGGCCACACTATTGACGTCCTGACATTTGCTCTTGCTACAGCAGTCATAGATCTCAGCCCGGGAGGTCTTCAGTCTAAATTAGGCGAATTACAGGACTATGTATTAAAAATGGAATTTTAATTAATGTATCCAAAACAAAGATTGTTGTGTTTAGTAAGAATAAAAAAATGCTCTTTTAAATGGACCCTGGTGGCTGATCCTATTGAAATAGTTAGTAGTTACCCATATTTAGGTATCACATTTTCATTTAACAGGAAATGTTTAATACATCTGCACAAAATGGCTGCCAAGAGTTCTGTGATTACCAATGCTATTAACAAGCTTAGTCACAATGGTCTTCTTTCTAATATTAAAGCAATAATCAGTATTTTTAAATCAAAATGGAGAGGTAGTCTATTATATGGCCCGGAAATATGGGCTGTGGAGTCTTTGTCCTGCGTTAAAAAATGGGAAGGGTTTTTCTGGAGACGAATTTTGCACTTACCTCAGGCTACACCAGTGGAACCGATCTTACTTGATCTTGATATGGAAAGCACTTCAGCCACTTTGCATATTCACACTTTAAACTATGCCTATGAGGTTTTGAGCCTCACAAAAAATGTCTTAATATACAATTATCTATGTGAAGCTTTTTCTGGCAACAACACCTATGGGCTGGTCAAGTTTTGTAAGGCTTCCTCCACCAACATCAATTTTCCTAAACCGTGGCTAGGTGATAGTATTCTCCAGAATTATAAATCACTAGTAAAAAGTACAATCTGAGTAGATACTTTTTCTAAGAACATTGTTCATAGCAATTCTTTATCAACTTTAAAATGGTATGTTCAAGCTAAAACTTATCGTGGTGCAGAAGAATTTTTGTTCAACTGTTCTTCACTGGTAGTTTTTTTGTGTTCTTTCTTAAAGGTGCGTTATGGACATATTTCACATAATGTAAATTTGTTAGCTCACGAAAAAATTCCTTACGAGCAAAGGATTTGTGGTTATTGTGGTCTTGCAGTAGATGATATTGTGCACCTTCTGTTTGAGTGTAACTTTACAAAAGATCTGTCCAATCATTGGCTTGCTAAACATATCTCGGATACAGGAATTGATATTTAAAAATTTTTACAGGAAAATGACTTTTCAGATATGGTAAAGATTCACATTTTTCTGAAGCTTTGTTTGAAACATAGAAATGTTTTATTTTAATGTTTGCTGTAATGTCTTGTTATGCTGTAACAATGCTAATAAAGACTAATTTAAACTGAAATATATATATATATTTATAGAATATATAGCTTTTCTTAAATATACACATGAGCTTTAAATGCCAGCTACTGATGGTAATTTTCTGGTATTTTCTTCAACCAGCGCCTAGAAAAGAGAGAAGACAATGCACAAATGTTATGCATATGAAACTAATCCATGAAAACTTCACACAGTCAATGTGAGATTGACAATAGTACTTAAAAGCGTGGTTAAGGGGTGTAATACAGTGACTAGTGACATGGGCCTCAGGGCACTAGTGTGCCCTGAGGCCCATGGGCGTGTTGCACGTTAATATAGTCAATAAAGTAAAGTAAACTAGATCATACTATTATTTGAACAGTGTTAATTAGTCAGTCTCAAGATTAATATCTCTCTGTGCAAATAGGCCATAACACCTAAACAGCAGCATAAAAACAACATAACTTGTTAAAAATATGGAACACTTAAACATACATAAAAATCAGTTAGCCAATTTATTACAAAGCATGCAGAAAATGACAATGTTGCTGTAGTAAATTATTTGTTTATTTTATTTCATTTACTGTAGTACTTTCATACTGTAGTATGGCGCCATACAACAATCGCTGTACAACATTAACAAAGATACAAAATCCAGTTAAATATTACATTCAAATTCAGAATTCAAATTTGTAAAATTTATCGCAGTAACTTTATAGAGAACAAAATGAAAAACTGGTATTGTGATGGCAGTTCATAAGCACTAAAGCCTAATATTTAACAAGGCTGAGCAGCTGAGCAGAGGTGGAAGAAAAAGAGACAGGAGGAAAACGAGTGGGAAAGAAGGAGCCTTCAGTAGCAATTTTAAAGACAGAGAGATGAGGCAAAATGTACACGGACAGGAAGAGTGTTCTAATGTGATGGAGCCAAAACTTGAAAAGAACAAATTTGGAATTTAGCACACGGGGTAAAGGAGAAACCGGAAGAAATAAGGTAGCAGATTTTGAAGAACAGGGAGGAGAATAGAACTAAATCGAAGCAGGTAGATATGGGGGAACTAAGCCATGTAGACTCTTAAACACAATACACAAAAACTTAAAAAGTAGACAATAGGAAAATGGAAGCCAGTGCAAAGAGTTCAGAGCTGGGCACATGAGCAGTGGGAGAAAGATTAAAAAGAATACAAATAGCAGAATTAAAAATGAGAAGAAGTTGAGAAAGAGTATGAGCAAAAAGACTAACTAAAAGCGAAGAGCAATAATCCAAGAGGAAGGAAATAAGGGCAGTTATGAGGATTTTGGTGGAAGAAAAAGTGAGAGACGACCTTATCTTGAGAATGTTGTACAGCAGGAAGCAGAAAGTAGTGGCAGTAACAGAGATGACATCAGAGAAAGATAGGTCAGAACTGAACATTACACCAAGATTACAAGAGCAAGTAGAAAGCGGAAGCTAGGGGAAAAAGAGAGTAGAAGGAGCAGATACAGAGTGAGAAGTAGAAAAGAAAAGAATCTGTGAGCTACTCAATCTGCATTTTTTTATGTAAACATCTACAGAACATGACTAAAAAGCTAATTAAACCAAACTGCACCTTGTCCTGAGGACGGCTTAAACAAGTGAGAAAAAGCCAAAACATGTCAACCAACATATACCAGCTATGAATTGTCACTACGTCACAAGAAATTGCTTATTTTTGAGAACTAAGAATATTGAGTTCACTAATTGAAAGAAAGGATTGTACTATAGTTCTCTGATTTGATTGTGGGTTTTTTTTTATTATTTTTATTAACAGCCGTCAGAAGCAAGAAACAAAAACAAAAAAAAGAACGAATAAAAACAAGGGGAAGGAGATAAGAAAAGAAAAAGAAGAGATGTCATAATACAGCTTTCTGTTAAACTACTAGCCGACAAAATAAATAATTCATATTATGACTTAAAACAAAACAAGACATCACCCTATCAGTTCAAGACATGATCAACCAATGGACCCCATAAAAGGTTAAACTTTTGGGGAAAGCCCCTCCGTGAGAACACTGCTTGTTCACATAAATAAGTCTCTTTCAGCATAGTATACCAGCTTATGGGTTCGGGGATTTAGAATCTTTCCATAGTTTCGCTACTTCGATCCGTGCAAGAGTGATAGCCTTGAAGAGGAAATGGGTTGTAGGAGAATCCATTGCACCAAACATATTATAGAAGATAAGATCTCTCACTGTGAATTCAAACTGGTGGTTACAAATATCCCCCAACTTCTCAATAACAGTATCCAATAGGCCTTCAACCCCACACATGGAAAAAAAACATGTACAACATCGGCTGTGGGGCTCCGGCATTGTAGACAAACACTTAAGGTGGAGACAGTGGTCCACCTGTTGATTCGACTAGGTGTATAGTAAAGCATAAACAAGAATTTATGGTGTTGAAGGCGAGTGCTATTAAAAGAGAGAATCATTTTGGCTTGATCACGAACTAGGCCTATCTCCTGTTCGGATATGAGTTCTCCAAGACTGATTGACCATTTCTCAGCTATCGAAGCCAGATCCATAGAGACGGTATCCAGGAGGATAGCATAGAATGCAGAAATAAGTCCTTTTCCTTGCCTATGTAGAAAAAAGCATTGAGCAAGCTCTGAACTCCTCCAACAGCTACTACGATACGTGCCCTAGGTGCTCCTAATCTGATTTGAATCACGACAAAGGAGAAGTTGGTCTACGTCCGCATAATTAAAAAAACTGCTTCCAGAGGTCCCCCACCCTAAGGTTCTCTATGTTTGATATTCCAGAGGTATCCCAGACTTGGAGAAGACGGTCTTGTAATTGTTTGGGCAAAACGTCAGTCTGGGTCAAAGACAAATATATATTGGGATATGGAAGATCTATTTTTTTAGCAATTTTTGCCCAATTTTCTGAATAGATTGCCAAAGATTTAAGTCTGATCTTCTTGAAGTATTTTAGATCGACGAATTTCAAAGGCCTAAGATGTCGTAATATCTGGATAAAACAGGGAGCTGGTCGGTTATCATTCAACAGAGCTAAGATTCTCTCTGATTAAGCAGCCAAGTTATACAATTGTAATTCGGGAAGATTCAAACCACCACAGTTCCAGGCTTTTGTCAATTTGGAAAAGGAACGCCTCATTGCTCCTCCCTTCCAAATACATTCATCAATGGCCTGGTAAATTTTGCAGACGAGTGTATTATCAAATATAACCGGGAGAGCACGGAAGGTATAAAGGAATT
>JASDQV010659595.1:0-10744 GCA_030180145.1 Desmognathus organi
GAAACTTCAGGCCTCATTTTTTAGGACAGGGCACGATGAACCAAGACGACAACGATCCAGATGTAATAACGCGCAATGGAAAAAAATACCAGAGGATCTAGTTGTGAACCTCTCGGATTACGTCTTAAGTGAAGAGGAGAAAAGGGTCCTTAATTTGGGTCTGGGCTTCGTGCCGTCTAACAAATTTGATCCTATTAAGTTGAGACAAGAATGGACTCAATTCTTTAGGAAGGTCAAACTTAAGAAGCATTTTGAAGCCAATACTGCCCCTGCCATTGTTAATGAGACCGGTCTGCGTAACCCTAGTGTATTTACTCCATATATAAATGCACCGGAATTTAAGACATTTGAGAACGCAGTCTGGAAAGACATTGAACAACTTGAAAAGGATAACAAAAATGCCTTCAATAATATGTCCAAATCTGATCGCAATACATTACAGTCCCTTGCGAAAAACAATAACATCATTATCAAGGAAGCTGACAAGGGGGGAGCCATTGTAGTTCTTAACCGCAATGACTACCTTGCAGAAGCAGATAGACAACTTAGTGTAGAAAGGAACTATAAGTTACTCAGAACGGATCCTACGTCAAGTATCATTAAGGAAATTAAGACCAATGTGGAAAAGGCGGTACAACAGCGTATTATTTCCAAACAGGAAGGGGATTTTTTGATTAAAAAAAACCCCCGTACCCCTATTTTCTATCTTACTCCCAAGATACACAAAAGTATGGATCATCCGCCCGGAAGACCAATTGTGTCCGGTGTTAATTCGGCTCTGGAACCCTTGTCTGCCTTTGTTGACAAGCACCTAAGTGATAGAATCCCACTTATGAAATCTTATGTTAAGAACAGTACGGAAGTTATAAACAAACTAGAGGGTCTTGAGTTTGATCCTCTTAAGATGCAATTTATTGTTTTGGATGTGGAGGCCCTTTACACGGCTATCCCACAGATCAACACCCTCGAAGCTGTCGACAAGATTGTCACAGAAAAATATCACGGCAGAGATGACTTAAAGGATTTTATAATGTGGGCTGCTACCACAGCCCTCAGGAACAACTACTTTCGATTTAACAATAACTTCTATTTACAAAGGCAAGGTACTGCCATGGGCGCGAAATTCGCTCCTGCCCTGGCGAACCTGTATATGCAGAATTTTGAAGAGACCTATATATATCATCCTTCCAATCCATATAAGACCCATATGATGGAATATATGCGATATATAGATGATATCCTAATTGTATGGCAGGATAAAGAATCTTGTGCCTCTCAGTTTATAGAATGGATAAACGATCTGGATCCTTTCCTCAAGTTCACCGCCCAGACAAGTAACAGCAATATTTCCTTTTTGGATCTCATGCTATATGTAAAAGAAAACACTATTAATATGACCCTATTCAGCAAACCCTCAGATCGTAATGCCTTGCTGGATTTTCAGAGCTACCATCCTGGTCCCCTTAAGAACAATCTGCCATACTCTCAATTTCTTAGGATTAAAAGAAATTGTACGGAGAAAGTCCAGTTCAAAATGTCGGCTGACAAACTCCAACAGAAACTAGTCAATAAGAACTATCCCATTCATGTCATAAATACCTGTAGAAAACGGGCTCACAACACACATAGGGATACTACTCTGGAGGAGTCCATACGGCCGCCCATGGACCGTCTGGTGTTTGTATCTACATTTACATCTAAATCATACAAGATTGCCAAGGTGATTAATAAACACTGGAGCATACTCCAGACAGGCAGCCTTAAGCTGCCCAAACCCCTGGTGGCGTACAAGAGGGGCCCCAATCTTCGTGATTCACTTCTGCACAGTGATGTTCGCCTCACTAATACTGCTAGTCTCAGTCAGAATACGTTGGAGGACCTCTGGGATCAAAATAGAACCACTAGGCTCCCTCCTGTATTGGGTAACTACCCGTGTGGAGACTGCTTGACGTGTGCAGCAGCCATCACTGGCCCTGAAATTGATCTGGGCAGACCATCCAGATGGAAATTGCGCAATCATACCAATTGCAAAACCACCTGGGTGGTTTATGTGATTATCTGCCCGTGTAAGTTGATATACGTAGGACAGACTGAAAGAAGCTTTCGAGAACGATTTACTGAGCATAAAAGCAGGGTAAGGCGCGGTAAATCGAATGCCCCCCTAGTGGACCATTGTTACCAGCTATCTCATGGCCCGGATGACCTCAGATGGTGTATCTTGGAGGTTGTCTTTGGTACTGATCGTGATAAACGACTCAGAAAACTTAATGAGCGTGAAAACCACTGGATATATCACCTGGGTACACACACATTTGGCTTGAACATTGATTTCAACTGGAACACGTAAGTGTGCACCAGTTGGCTTCTGGGAGTCTGACTGCGATATGTTTCTTCCTGCATAGGTATTGGCTATGTCCACACCTACCATCCGATGATGTGTCTTTATTGTCCATCCTTTAGATACACCATGCGTTAGATTGTTCATCGTATAAAGGAGCCATGAAGGTCATTCAGATACATTTTTGTATTTGTTGGTGCCATTTTGACATCATAGCACGCCGGACGTTTCATTATGAGATGGTTTTACATCTATTTTTAATTTTTAATATTTCCACATGAATGTTTTGTCCCACTGGCACTTGTGATGCGTCTCTCACTATGTGACTAACATACAATTTATAGCTTTAGGGTTTTTTTACCCTACTATAATGGCCAATGTTATATTCCAACATGGCTGTGCGTGTTTTTATAACGCCAGCATTATCAGCCGGCGTTATTTACGTCCTTCCCCCAAGTTGAAGGTGCGCTGTGTAGCTCCGCCTACCCTCTTTCGATTGGTCCGTATCACGTACACCACATCCGTTATTAGGGAGTGCCGCTTCCGTCATTCTAGCGGGGGGTTCTAGCAGGCTCTGGCAGACGGCACGTTTGCAGCAACGACCGCGTTCGTATCTCGGCTTGTTATCGAGCCGTGTAGGCTCCAAGACGGGTTTCATTTGGTGAGTAGTACACCGTAAGCTCTGTCACACTCTCTGTGGCCTAGTGTGTCTTTTGGTGGCGTGTTTTCACGCTACTCGCATTCCGGGAGGACTCATTATTTACATTGGATTTTACCATTTCTGTCTCCATAGTTATACTGGCGCTGCCAACATCTTGTGGCCTCCTTCGAGTGTTCTGCCATTGAGCGTTATCTCCTGCTAGGCTGAAAGGTACATTTTGAATCGTAGCCGTATGAATGTTGGTATTTGCAGTGGGTTAGTTAATAATTAGGACCCGCTGCACCCGGTTCATCAGGTTTTCATATGTGTTACACTCTTTTGACAATAGATGCTGAACAGTCCCCCCGCAGTTTCTGCCCACATCCTGAGGATTTCAAATAATATGGCTCTTCCGTACTAGTGATTGTCTCGTACGCTCCAGTGCGATGTGTGCGTGATTATTCATACTCCAAGGTATAGTTTACCTTTTTGAATCTGCTCATTTCCTTGTGATATCTGCCTTGGACTGTCTGTTGGACTTTAAACTTGCTCTTATTGCTTCAAAATTGGTCCTGTTCCATGGGAGTCTAGTTCTCTAAATGTGGGTTTTCTGTGACTCAATGTTGGTTGCACTATATATTGTGTAGATTGTATATATTCCAGGGAGTTTAGATAATGTGGAATTTAGATGCAAAAGTGTTAATATTTCTTTCTCTTTTCTACTAGTGTCTATGTTAGTTAATTATTTTAAGTCACACTATATGAAGTTTTAGTATTGTGTATACTGGTATAATACACTAAAAAGTGTTTTGTTTGCAAAGTTTGGGCATTCTGTAACTACTGACACCACATGTTTGTACTATATTCGAGACTTTTGGGAGCTATACTAATATGAGATTAATATCTCTGATGGAACTAAGAGAGTTTATCCAACATATATATATGAAAAAAAGAAAAAATGGATCCTCTCTGGTTTAGTCTTTGATCAGTATGAAAAACTGAATAAAGATTTGATGGGTGTATGCATGAGATAAATGATATGTCTATATGCTTACCTTCTAACAGTGCTCCATGCCTCCGCCACTTAAGAATGTATAGTCCCTGAAGAGAGTGCTACAATCAATCGTCTGCACCGAAACATAACAGGCCATGTCGGACTCCATCTAAGATGTGCTAATGTGTTTTTTAAGGATGTGTATTTTTTTGAAAAAGATGCAATAAGAGTAGATCACACTATGAAGATTGTTGGGTTCTTAATCAACTTATGGAATCTAACAGTGTCAAACTGTTGTGACACATGATATATATACAGATAACTATATGATATGAGTTATGGATGTATATAGATGTCTTTTTAACTTTTGTATTAGATGTGCTTTTTGAAATGTATGATTGAATAAAATGAGATAGTAAATCTATTCAGGTTTACAAGTCTTTTGTTGTTGTGGGGCGGGGGTGCGTTAAACAGCTCCACTCAGTTTGACAACCTCTATTTTTCATACAATCCTACCCAGGATATGTCAGACTATAACTGGGTTTCCCATTTATAGTTAATTATAGTATCTGGCTACTTTGGTCAGGGGATACTATTACAATTAATTGTGTCTTGGAGTAATACAGCTAGTGAGTGTACCCAGAGTTTGTTCATCCTATACCAGTTTTTATAGTGTGTATACTTTTTGTGTTGTCGCTCCGTATCCTGTGTTCTATAGTGGACACACTGTTGTTTTAAAATTATAGTTCATATGGCGTCGGAAAACCTCCTAAGTTATACTGAGGAATATATCACTGAGTTGCTTCAAAATGCGGGGACCACTGGTACTCCCAGTGATAGTTTATCTTTTAAACAAGTCTCTGCGTGGGACGACCTTACGAATACCAAGAAAAGGCTGATTAGAACTGGACTCCATGAACTGACTAATTTGGAACATCTTAAGAGCAAAACATTGCCACAGGGTTTGGTAGTACCCAACCAACCCAAGATCTTTTTAGATAAAATGAAATTTCGGACTAATTGGGCGCACATTGGTAATAAATGTGGCCGCGATTGGGTAGTCCTAATTATTGAAACAGCAAGAGAGGTGTCACAAGAGATAGTAGAGAATATTCAGAAGGCCGAAAGTGATCTAAAAAGTACTATTTCTAATGCAGTCTTCAAAAAGAGACTGGAAGAAATAGAAAAAGAGATTAGGGACTTTAAAGATAACACTACACTTCAAAAAATTAAGACCTTAAAAAAGAATGTTGAAGAGTTTTCAATGGAAAAATGCTTTCCTTATATTCAGAAGGACTACTATGATAGAAAGCAGAACGCAAATGAATTTAATGACAACCAAAGGAAGATTCGCTTTCGGAATAACTCCTATAGTAGTTACAGTAGTGATGATGATCATAATCCTGGCAACTACCAACAAAATAGGGGTAGAGGCCGTGGTAGACGGGGCCAACGAGGACAGAGAAGGGGAAACTTCAGGCCTCATTTTTTAGGACAGGGTACGATGAACCAAGACGACAACGATCCAGAGGTAATAACGCGCAATGGAAAAAAATACCAGAGGATCTAGTTGTGAACCTCTCGGATTACGTCCTAAGTGAGGATGAGAAAAGGGTCCTCAATTTGGGTCTGGGCTTTGTGCCGTCCAACAGGTTTGATCCTATTAAGTTGAGACAAGAATGGACTCAATTTTTTAGGAAGGTCAAACTCAAGAAGCACTTTGAAGCTAATACTGCCCCTGTCATTGTCAATGAGACCGGTCTGCGTAACCCTAGTGTATTTACTCCATACATAAATGCACCAGAATTTAAGACATTTGAGAACGCAGTGTGGAAAGACATTGAACAACTTGAAAAGGACAACAAAAATGCCTTTAATAATATGTCTACATCAGATCGCAATATATTACAGTCCCTTGCGAAAAACAACAACATTATTATTAAGGAAGCTGATAAGGGGGGAGCCATTGTAGTTCTTAACCGCAATGACTACCTTGCAGAAGCAGATAGACAACTCAGTGTAGAAAGGAATTATAAGTTACTCAGAACGGACCCTACGCCTAGTATCATTAAGGAAATTAAGATCAATGTGGAAAGGGCGGTTCAACAATGTGTCATTTCCAAACAGGAAGGGGATTTTTTGATTAAAAAAAACCCCCGCACCCCTATTTTCTATCTTACTCCTAAGATACATAAAAATATGGATCATCCGCCCGGAAGACCAATTGTGTCTGGAGTTAATTCGGCCCTTGAACCACTATCTGCCTTTGTTGATAAACACCTCAGTGATAGAATCCCACTTATGAAATCCTATGTTAAAAACAGTACGGAAGTTATAAACAAACTAGAGGGTCTTGAGTTTGACCCTCTTAAGATGCAATTTATTGTTCTGGATGTGGAGGCTTTATATACTGCTATTCCACAGATTAACACCCTCGAAGTTGTCGACAAGATTGTCACAGAAAAATATCAAGGCAGAGATGACTTAAAGGATTTCATTATGTGGGCTGCTACTACAGCCCTCAGGAACAACTACTTCCGATTTAACAACAACTTTTATTTACAAAGACAAGGCACTGCCATGGGCGCGAAATTCGCACCTGCCCTGGCGAATCTGTATATGCAGAATTTTGAAGATACCTATATATACCATCATTCTAATCCATTCAAGACCCATATGATGGAATATATGCGATACATAGATGACATTCTAATTATATGGCATGACAATGAGTCCTGCGTTCCTCAGTTTATAGAATGGATAAATGACCTGGACCCTTTTCTTAAGTTCACCGCACAGACAAGTAACAGCAATATCTCCTTTTTGGATCTCATGCTATATGTAAAAGAAAACACTATCAATATGACTCTATTCAGCAAACCCTCAGATCGTAATGCTTTGTTGGATTTTCAGAGCTTTCATCCTGGTCCCCTCAAAAACAATCTGCCATACTCCCAATTTCTTAGGATTAAAAGAAATTGTACGGAGAAAGTCCAGTTCAAAATGTCGGCTGACAAACTCCAACAGAAATTAGTCAACAAGAACTATCCCAGTCATGTTATAAACACCTGTAGAAAACGGGCTCGCAATACGCATAGGGATATTACTCTGGAAGAGTCGACACGGCCCTCCACGGACCGTCTGGTGTTTGTATCCACTTTTACTCCGAAATCATACAAGATTTCTAAAGTGATTAACAAACACTGGAGTATACTGCAGACAGGCACCCTCAAGCTGCCCAAACCTTTGATGGCATACAAAAGGGGTCCCAACCTTCGTGATTCATTACTGCACAGTGATGTCCGGCTCACGAATACGGCTAGTCTCAGCCAGAATACCTTGGAGGACCTTTGGGACCAAAATAGGACCACTAGGCTTCCTCCTGTATTGGGTAATTACCCGTGCGGAGACTGCTTGACATGCGCAGCAGCTATCACTGGCCCTGAAATCGATCTGGGAAGATCTTCCAGATGGAAATTGCGCAACCATACCAACTGCAAAACCACCTGGGTGGTGTATGTGATCATCTGCCCCTGCAAGTTGATATACGTAGGGCAGACTGAAAGAAGTTTCCGAGAACGTTTCACTGAGCACAAAAGCAGGGTAAGGCGTGGTAAATCCAACGCCCCCTTAGTGGACCACTGTTACCAGTTATCGCATGGCCCGGATGACCTCAGATGGTGCATCTTGGAGGTTGTTTTTGGCACTGATCGTGATAAACGACTCAGAAAACTTAATGAGCGCGAAAACCACTGGATCTATCATCTGGGTACACACACATTTGGTTTGAATATTGATTTTAATTGGAATGCATGAGTGGGCCTCCGGTAGGCGTAGTACTCTTGGAGTCTTTTTTCCCTCCGTTACAGACATGGGCGCAGTCCTCTGCTATGTACAGCTTGCATTATTGATATTACATGCACCAGTCCTCCCATTGTATATTATACTTAGGACTGTGGTGGGCTATTTAGATTCAGTTTGGGATCTGGGGTGCCATCTTGTGGCATCCAGCATATTGGTATTGCTACTATGAGAGTATGTTTTATTCTCCATCTTTCCCATTTGTTAGTGATCTCCATATAAACGTTTTGCCCCTAGGTTCCGGGTATGCTGCCTTCACTATGACAACATTTTATTTGTCGTAGTCCCTAGGATTCGTATGTCCCTTCCTCTCTGCTGTAATGGTCTATGTTTTATTCCATCTCGGTTATGCGTGTTGGTTCCACGCTAGCACTCACTTCGGCGTCTCTTACGTTTAGCACCCTAGTTGATTGCTTTCCATGTAGCTCCGCCCACTTTCCCTTCTGATTGGTCCATACTACGTACTCCCCACCTGTTAATAGGGAGTGCCGCTCTTCGTACTCTAACGGGGATCCAAAGCTGGCTCCGGCAGACGGCTTTTCTGCAGCAGCGTTCGCGCTGGTTCCTCGGCGGGCTGCCGAGCCGTCAGGCTCTTTTGACGGTGTTCATCTGGTGAGTTGCTTACCGCTAGTTTAGTTTAACTTTTTGCGGGTTAGTGTGCCTCCTGTTGGCAGTTTGTCACGCTTCCCTCTTATTTGGATTTGTTCAGCATTAGCGCTCATATTGGCTTTCTGTTTTCACAGGGCTTCTGGCGCTGTCAACATCTAATCGCCTCTGCCGTGGAGTCTCCTTCGGAGTTCTTCTTGCCTGGCATGAGGTACATTGTTATTTATAGCCGCATGCAATTTAGCATTTGGGCTAGCTATCCATTAGGACTAGAGTCGTGTGGGTGTTCATTGGTGTTATACTTTCTTCACAATAGATGCCGAATAGTCCCCTTGCAGTTTCTGACTACTGTCTGAGGATTTCAAATAATACGGCTCTGTCGAATCAGAGCTTTTCGGGTACGCAACATTGGGATGTGTGCGTTACTTTTTTCACCCAGGTAACTTTGAACCCCTTTGAATTTGCCTACCCTCATGTGATACCTAAATTGGACTGTTTGCAATACTTTGCTCTTAATGTGTCAGAAGTGGTCTGGTTTCATGACTGTCCGTTTCTCTTAGAGTGAGTCCTCTGTGACTTCATGCTGACTGTACTACATAGTGTATAAATTGTACATAGTCTAGGGGGTTTTTTAGAATTGGAATGTAACATCTCTTTCCTTTTCATGAAGGTTTGTGTTAGATAATTGTTTAAATCACACTTATATAGTTTTAACATTGTGCTGACTGGTATAAAACTCTGAATAGGTGCTGTTTGAAAAGTTTGGGAATCTTACAACTACTATAACCACATGTCTGTATTATATTCGAGACCTCTTGGGAGCTATATTAATATGAGATTAATTTCTCATATGGTATTAAGAGAGTTTAGCCTACACATATATATGAGCAAAGATAAAAATGGATTCTCTCTTATTTAATCTTTTGATCAGTACTGAAAACTGGACTAAGATTTGTTGGGTTTATGCATGAGATAAATGATATGTCGATATGCTTACCTTTTAACAGTGTCCCATGCCTCCGCCACTTAAGAATGTAAAGTCCCTGAAGAGAGTGCTACAATCAATCATCTGCACCGAAACATAACAGGCCATGTCGGACTTCACCTAAGATGTGCCAATGTTTTTTAAGGATGTATATTTTTGTAAAAGATGTAATATGAGCAAATCACACTATGAAGAGTGCTGGAATCTTACAGTGTGAAATTGTTGTGACACATGATATATATGTACAGATAATTATATGACATGAGTCAAGGATGTACATAGGTGTCTTTTTAACTTTTGTATTAGATGTGTGTTTTTGAAATGTATGATCAAATAAAATGAGATAGTAAATCTATTCAGGTTTACAATTCTTTTTGTGGCTGTGGGACGGGGGCACACTAAACAGCTCCACTCAGTTTGACAACCTCCATTTTTCATACAATCCTTCCCAGGATATGTCAGACTATAACTGGGATTCCCATTTATAGTTAATTATAGTATCTGGCCACTTTGGTCAGGGGATTCTATTACAATTAATTGTGTCTTTGAGTAATACAGATAGTGAATGCACCCAGAGTTAGTTTATCTTATACCAGTTATTGTAGTGTGTAGATAGTCTGTGTTGTTGGTACGTATTTTGTGCACTATAGTGGGCAATTTGTTGTTTTATAATTGCAGTCAATATGGCGTCTGAAAACCTCTTAAGTTACACTGAGGAATATATCACTGAGTTACTTCAAAATGCAGGGACCACAGGTACCCCCAGTGATAGTCTATCTTTTAAACAGGTCTCAGCGTGGGACGATCTTACTAATACTAAGAAAAGGCTGATTAGAACCGGACTCCATGAACTGACCAATTTGGAACATCTAAAAGCATAATCTGTTGTTCGTTCTGCAGCTTGTTTTCAGCCGTGTTCAAAAATTGAAATGCCTAGCAATGTTACTCGATTGATAAACCATGGATATAAACTTAGTGTGGGTGATATTTCTTTCAGGATGTTTGCCTGATGTTTTATATGTGTAACCAAAACCCATAGATGTTACAATTTATTTCAGATGTACTTGCAGCATTTGTTCCCAACTATTGCCACACTCCTCCTTTGCTAGCCGAAATATTGTCTAAAGTCATTATGTTTTGCAATTCTACTGTATGTGTGGCTGTGACTTCTGTATTAAATGCTACTATTGCACTTGCAGTGTTATAGGAAACATTTCTACTGTAAATGACACCCGCCTAATTTCTGCTCTTTTCATGACTCCCCCTACCCAGGGAAACATGAGATTTACACTTTTTTGGGTAACATTTTACACACTTCTA
>JASDQV010670667.1:0-10610 GCA_030180145.1 Desmognathus organi
AGTCTAAACTAACCCTTGTTCTTTGTGCGACTGTGAATACACTGTCCCCTGCTGGCTCTTGGCATACTAATAAAAATCACCACTTATTTTCCTTGCCAACGAGTCACTTGCTTTTCTATCCTGTAACTAAGCCAGCTGACTCTTCCCTGTGTTCTTGTGGTTTTTGTGTCTTTCAGAGTTACATGCAAGGATTATTTTCTTACATCGATTCCTGCATGGCACAGATGTGTCTCCTTGGGCCCCTGTGGTTACACTGGGCCCTACAGGCTATATGTTTTTTTACTCAGGCCCTTAACGTAAACCCTAACCATTTAATTGCCATGCCGTTGAGACCTCTGCTTTGCTGGGGGCCCGTATGTTTACACTGCCCCCAGCATGCACAAATCACCCTTTCATTTCCTTGTCCTCGAGTCAGCCATTTCATTTCCTGAAATAGAGCCAGTTGGATCTTCCTTGGGCTCTTGTGTTTACACTGGCCCAGGCAGCGCTTTCAGAGTTAGTTGCATGCAGGGACCCCCTCAATAGAATCGATCCTTACATGACACAGCTGTGGCTCCTGTGGTTACACTGTGCCCTGCTAACACAGTTGGTCTCATCAAGGCTTATTAGGATATACACTAAGCACTTAATTGCCCTGTTGCCTGGATTTCTGTGGGCTTCTACGGATGTAGCCGTGTGCCCTGCTGGCTCTCGGTGGGCCTAGTAAGCTCCCCTACTCCTAGCATATACCAATCACCACATAACTGCCCTGCCCTAGAGCCAGCTGCTTTTCTGTCATGCAGCAGAGCCAGCTGCCTCTCCCTAGGGCTCTTGTGGTTACACTGGCCCATGTGGGCTCTCTTTCAGTGTTAGTTACATGCAGGAACTCTTTAGTTACATTGATCCCCGCATGGCACAGCTGCATCTCCTTGGGCACCAGTGCTGACACTGGGCCCTACTGGCTAGATGTTGGTCTACACAGACCCTCTTAGCAAACACTAACCCTTTAAATTCCATGCCATTGAGATAGCTGCTTTTCCGTGGGCTTCAGTGTTTACACTGAGCCCTGCTGGTTCTGTTGAGTTACTCGGACTACCTTAGTATGCACTAACCCCTTAATTGCCTGGTCTTAGAGTCACCTATTTTTCTTTGGGCTTCTGTGGATATACTGTCCCCTGCTAGCTCTCTCGTGGCATACTAAGACCCCCAATACAGATTACCAAGTAATAACTGTGTCCTAGAGTCACATGCTTTTTGTCATATAACACAGTTAGTGACCTGTTCTTTGGGTTCCTTTGATTATACTAGCCCATGCCGGCTCTCTTTCAGAGTTAGTAACTTGCAGGGATCCTTTTATTTACATTAAGCCCTACATTGCACAGCTGTGTCTCTGTGGGCTCCTGTGGTTACACTGCGCCCAGTAAACACTGTTGACCCCATTAGAATGCATAAACTCCTATAAGTGCCCTGTTCTATAGCCACTCCTTTTCTTTGGGCTACTGTGGATACCCTGTCCTAGAGTCACCTTGTTTTCTATCCATTAACTTATCCAGCTGCTTTTTCTGGTCTCTTGTGGTTACTCTGGCAACTACAAACTCTTTAACATAGATAGATACATGTAGGGACCATTCATTCATATTGCGCCATACATGGCACAGATGTCTCTTTGGGCGCATGTGGTTATACTGGTGCCAACTAGCTATATCTTTGTCGACTCAGTCCTCCATAGTAAACATAAATCCTTTAATTGCAACATATTTATGTCAATTTCTGTGCTGTGGTCAAATTAATTATACTGGGCTCTGTTGGTCTACTCAGACTGCCTTAGTATACACTATCCCCTCGTTTAGATTTAGTTACATGAAGGGACACTTTATTTTCATTAATCACTAAATGGCACAACTGTGTCTCTGAGGGCTCCTGTGGTTATAATGGGCCCTGTGAACACTGTTGAATGTCTCAGACATCATTAGAATGCACTAACCCCAAAATCGCTTGATTCTAGAATCAGCTGCTTTTCGGTGGACCTCTGTGGATACACTGTGCCCTGCTGGCTGTATGTTGGCCCCCTAGTATATACAAATAAATCATTTCTTAATTACTGTGTCCTAGAGTCACCTGCTTTTAGATCCTATAAATTTGCCAGCTAACTCTTTCTATGGGCTCCTGTGGTTACACTGGCCTATGCCACCTCTATTTCAAAGTTAGTTACATGCTGCAAACCTTTATTTATATTTTTCCTGGTATGGCACAGGGGTGTCTCCTTGGGCTTCTGTGGTAACACTGAGCCCTGTGACCACTCTGTTGAACTTATCAGGCCCTCTTTAGAATGCACTAAACACATTAATGCTCTGTTCAAGAGTCAGCTGCTTGCTCTCAGCTCTTTTGGATTCACCGTGTCCTTCTGGCTAACTGTTAGCCTACTTAGATCACCCTAGTATATAAAAATCATCCCTTAATTGCTTTACCCTTGAGCCAGCCACTTTCTATCCTATAACAGAGCCAGTATCCTCCTCCTAGGGCTCCTGTGTTTATCCACAGCTCTATTTGTTCTCTTTCAGAGTTAGTTACATGCGGGGACCCTTTATTTACATTTATCTCTACATGGCGCAGTTGTGTCGCTATGAGCTCCTGTGGTTATACTGGGCCCTGGGAACACTCTGTCAAACATATCACACCCCATTAGAAATCATTTCCCCTTATAATTGATCATAAACATTTTAATCACAAACTGTCAGTCATCAATACTCCTACCCTTTACCACGCATCGACACACCTTATCTTCACCAAACATATGACTACATGATAATAATGCACACTGTACCATTTCATACCGCATATCACTGCCCCTCGGGGAGGACAGGGCACGTCGCATGCAAATCTATGAAGGATCAAATACTGGAGATCTACAGTTACAGGTATGTAACTAATTTCATCTCCAGTATTGTGATCCTTCCTAGATTCACATTGCTTGTTTGTAATACACAGATTTGCAAGCAGTACATAACCTCATCTCACCTGGGAAGCAGGAGAGCAGGGCAGTCAGGAGAATAATGTGCGCAGGGCCGCTTGGCCGACTCTGGCTTTAGCTCTGACATCCACATCCAAGCAGTAGTGCCTGGTGAAAGTGTGCACTGACCTTCTTGTGCCGGCATTGCAGATGTTCAGAAGCGGCGTGTTGGCCAGAAATGCCGCTGTTGCCGCTTTCCCCCTGGTGGAGTGTGCTGTCACTCTCCCTGGTAGCTGCTTGTGTGCCAATGCATAGCATTCTTTGATACAATCTTTGATCCACCTAGCAACTGTTTGCTCGGTGACCGCCTTGCCTTTGTTACGGTCCCCAAAGGCTATCAGTAGTTTGTCTGTTTTTTAAAATTCCTTTGTCCTTTCCAAATAGAACCGCAGCAGGTGCCTAGCGTCCAGCGAGTGGAGCGCCTTCTCTGCAGGTATTGTTGGGTTCGGAAAGAACATGGGCAATGTCACTGTTTGGTTAAGGTAAAACACGGAGACCACCTTAGGTAGGAACTTCGGATGTGTTCGTAGCCTAACCTTATCCAGGTGAAACGAAAGAAAAGGTGGTTTAGCTGAGAGAGCCTGCAGCTCTCCCACTCTCCTGGCTGATGTCAATGCCAAAATGTATGCCACCTTCAGGGTAAGGTGTCAAAGGTCCACTTTGTGTATTGGCTCAATTGGTGCCAACATGAGCCGTGAGAGAGCTAAGTTGATGTCCCATTTCGGTGGAGGTCTCTTGATTGGTGGAAAAGCCCTCAGTAGTCCTTTGAGGAACTGTGCCACCACTGGTGTCTTGAAAAACAATCGTGCATCTGCTCCTTTTCTGTAACAGGTAAGGGCCAGCAGGTGTACACTGATGGAACCGTGCTGTAAACCTCCTTTCGCTAGCTTCAGTACCTAAGGGAGCACCTCATGGTCCTGACACTAAACCGGATGTAGCACTTCTTCTCTGCACCACTCGCAGAACCGTTTCCACTTTGCTGCGTACGTGTGCCTCGTAGAGGAAGCTCTCGCTTTATGAAGAATTTCCATACATTCCTGCGGGAGTCCCACGTGACCATAGGTAAGACCTCAGGAACCACGCCGCAATGATGTTGGGTCGGGGTGCCAGGTTCTGCCGCCGTCCTTGCTCAACAAGTCCTTCCTGGCGGGCAGCTACCAGTGGGGTCGTTTGGACAGCAACCGAAGCTCTTGGAACCACAGTTGCCATGGCCAATGTAGGGCGATCAGATTCATTGCTGCTCCGCACGTCCCCAGGCGTTGTAGAACCCTGGGAATCAATGGCATCGGTGGGAATGCATAGAGTAGTGTTCTCGTCCATGGTATCAGGAGGGCATCCCCCTCCGAGCCGCTCTCCTTGTACCGGTTGTCCCTTGTTGCAAAAAGGTTGATTTCTGGCGGACCCCATTCCTGAAACAGGTTTTCGTCACCTCGCTGCACAGCTCCCACTCGTGCATGCAG
The DNA here is from genome assembly GCA_030180145.1 of Desmognathus organi. Classification (NCBI taxonomy): domain Eukaryota; kingdom Metazoa; phylum Chordata; class Amphibia; order Caudata; family Plethodontidae; genus Desmognathus; species Desmognathus organi. The sequence continues at coordinate 4,450 of JASDQV010670667.1, forward strand.
GCCATCTCCCTGCTCAGATAATCCGCCTGCTTGTTCTTCTCCCCTGCCACATGGTATGTTTGAAGCGAGATCCCTTGGCTGATGGCCCTGTGCCACAGAGTCTGCGCTTCCCTTGACAACACTCTGGATCGTATCCTCTTCTTGTTTTCTCACGTAGTACATGGTGGTCGTGTTGTCAGTAAGAATCCGGACCACTGATTGTCTGATGACGGGCAGGAACGCCCTCAGAGCTAACCGGACAGCCCCGAGTTCCAGCACGTTGATGTGGTACTGTTGTTCCTGTTTCGTCCATAGACCTTGCACCTGCTGGTCTTCCAGATGGGCCCCCCAGCCTGTCACGGAGGCGTCTGTGGTGATTGTGTGTTGTGGCAATTCCTGCATCATTGGAAAACCCTGGGTCAAATTCGCCGTCTGCATCCACCACTTGAGGAAACGCTTTCCTCCCAGTGTCACTCTGATCACATCGTCCCATCCTCCTTCCGTCTGTAACCACTGGTCAGACAGCATCTCCTGCAGGGGTCGCATGTGCAGCCTGCAATGCAGTATCAAGTAAATGTACGACAATATCTGCCCCAACAGCGACTTCCATGTCCTCTCTGTGGCAGTCTGACGCTCGTATAGCCGGCGCGCCGCTGAGATTAGGGTGTTGATCCTGTCGTCCGAAGGACGGTACAGCCCTCCTTGGTGTCCAGCAATGCCTCTAGAAATATCAATCTTTGGCTGGACTGTCGGACCAATTTGCCATGGTTCACTTTTAAGCCTAGTCACACAAACAGCTGCACACAGCTTTCTGTGGCTGCCAGTGTCATTGTTCTGGATTCCGCCTTGATCAGCCAGTTGTCGAGGTATGCCGCCACTGGTGCCAGGAATTTCGTGAACACCCTTGGTGCTGACTTCAGTCCAAAGGATAGCACCTTGTACTGGTAGTGGTCGTCCCCCACTAGGAATCGCAGAAACCTTTTGTGTTTCACATCGATGGGAACATGAAAATAGGCGTCTTGGCGGTCTATTGACATCATCCAGTCTCCCTATCAAACCAAAGCCACCGCTGCCTGCGGCATCACCATGCGAAAAGACTTACGTATTTGTTTAGGGGTAGAAGGTCGCGGATTGGCCGATGGCCTTTCTTCTTCTTCGGGATGATAAAGTAGTGGGAGTATACGCCATGCCCCAGCTGGGATGTTGGTACATGCTCTATGGCATTTTTGGCTAAAAGCTCTTGCACTTCTGCCTGCAGCAGATGTGCATGATGCGTAGTCGAGCAGGCGTTGGTGGAATGTCCAGTGGTTTTTTGACAAACTCCAAGGTGTGCCCCTCAACAAGTAGTTGGAGCATCCACTTGTCAGATGTGATCTCCTTCCAAGCCGATGGTAGTTCTGAATGCTCTCCCGGATCATGGCAGGCATCAGGGGAGCAGGCCCCGACCGAGTCAGGCCTGTTTATGTTGTGTATGTGGCGGTGTCTTGCTCGTTGCCGCGTTTCCCCTACGGGGTCTATCAAAAGTCTGTTGTCCTCTCGTGGATTGTGTTTGTGAGTACGGACGATGTTGGAACAAGCTCCTCTGGTTCCCTCGACTATGGGGGCGAAAGGGATGTGGGTGACGTTGTGGCAGGATGCCGATCGCCTTCATCGCTCCCATTCGGATTTCACGGCTAATGGGTTGTCATCTGCTGCTTTCCCAAACAGATTTTCCCCTTCGAAAGGCAGCTTTAGGTCCTTCGCCTGCAGGTCCTTTCGCCCCCGCCAACCACGCCTGTCTCTGTAGGAGTACCCGCTGGGAGATCTGCCAAAGCTCCATGTCTGCTAGGTCCAGGGTAGTTCTGAGGATGTTGTTGGCTGACAGTCGTCCTTCCGCCAGGTAGTTTTCAGCCAGCTTCCTCTTGTCCTTCGGTAGATACTGGATGAGATCAGCAATGTTGTCCCATTGGTCTCTGTCATAGTGCGCGAGAAGCGCCGCCCTATTTGCCGCCGACTGTTAATGTATACCCGGCGAGGATCTTCTTCCCCGTCGCATCTTGTTTCCTCGCCTCCTTCTCCGGTGGGAGCGTTTTGAGCGTGGTCGATTTTGCTGATCGTTTCCTCGCCGCAGATGCGACAATGGATTCAGTCGATGGTTGTCCTCTGAGGCACAGAGGATCTGAATCTGGCAGGCGGCATTTCTTGTCCTGTCTCACACTCATTGCCGGCGTGTTGACCGGGGCCTTCATCAGTTGGAGGCCTATTCCCCAGGCATGCGAGTCAATGGGCAGAGCCGCTGGTGGATGATACGACTCCCACAGCTTTTCAAGGAGAAAGCTGGTCCATGATGTGGACTGTGGCACGTGTACCTTGAAGTGTGCTGCAGCCCTCTGCAGCAGGCTCGCATATGTCGCAGGGTCGTCGGAGGGCAAGGAAATGGGCTCATATGGGGCCCATTCTTCCGGGACTGGGATGTTCCACTCGTCATCCTTGGGTCCCCCGGGTAAGAGTCATCCTCATACTCTTCACCTTCTTCCGCCACTTCTTCTTCTTTCTCTTCTTCTTTGTCAGATTCATCCCCTTTCTCCTCCTCCCATTGATGGTGAGCAGGGGACCAGGGATTCCATATCCCTCTTTTCTACCTCTAACTGGTGAAGCCAGCATTCCTCTTCAATGCGCCTTACTTCCTCTTCCCATAGGTGTCTTAGCTTCTCCACCTGCGAGCGTGCAAGTTCTCGCGCTTGACGTAGCTCCTCTTCACAGGCTTCCACCCGTACTTGCCAGTTCTTTTCCATAGACGTTGTGTGCTCTGCCAACATATGGCGCACCTTGTCCAGCACTCCACTGGGTGGTGGTGGTGGCGGTGGGGCTGGTGTCGACGGCACTTGAGGGGCAAAAACATTCAGATCAATCCGAGGTGATGGAGACCTCGAGTCCAGTGTTAGCTGATCACAGTCCAAGATGGTGTCCGCTTGACTGTGAAGTAATAAGATTTCTGACAACCTCATCTCTGTTATCGATGTCGGTATGTTTATCAACGTCGAAGGTGGTACTATTGGCGTCGGATGCGTTTTTGACATCGAAGACGCTAGTGGCGTCGACGGTGGTTTTGTTGACATCGATGGATTGCCCGACGTCGGGGGTATATTCGGCGTCATAGGCTCTCTCAGCATCAATGTCATCTATGCCGATTTCTTCTTTTGAGTCAACATTTTCATCGACGCCGTATGCAAAGTCGTAGGGCTCGATGTCAAGTCTGCCAACGTCGGACTCGTAGACTGGCGGCCTAAAGGCGGATGCCATGCTACTGTCACTAGAGACATCAAGAGAGGCCGCCCTGTGGGACTCCTTGAGTCTTTTCTTTTTCTGGCCACCGGGTGATGCGCTTCTGCACCTTTTGTGTTCTTCATAGGCCCTAGCAAGGATCTTAGCCCACTCCTGGATCACTGTTGGCCTACTAAGACCCCTCTACTATATTCAAATCACTAAATGTCTTTGTCCTAGACTGGCCCACTTTTTGGTACTGTAACAGAGCCAGCTGCCTCTTCCTGGGGCTCTTTTGTTTACACTAGCCCATTTCAACTGTCTATCAATATAGTTACATGCAGGGAACTTTTATTTACATTGCTTCGTATACAGTACTGCTGTATCTTCTTGGACTTCTTTGGTTACACAGGTGCATACTGTATTTATTAGAGTTCTTTACATACAGGACCTTTTATTTACCTTGAACGCTATATGGCACAGCTGTGCCTCCTTGACGCCTGTGGTTACGATAGACCATGACAATTCTGTATTGGTCTTCTTAGGTCCCCTTAGTCGTTTATAAACCCGTAATCACCCTGTCATTGAGTTACCTCTTCTTCTGTCAGCTTTTGTGGATACACTCTCTCGTGCTGGCTCTCTCTTGGCCTACTAAGACCCCAAGTATTTGCAAATCACTATTTAATTTCTTTGTCCTGGAATCACATGCTTTTCTGTCCTGTAACAGAGTTAGATCCCTTTTCCTTGGGCTCTTGTGTTATAATTGCCTATGCCAGCTCTCTTTCTGAGTTAGTTACATGCAATTTATTTACATTGAGTCCTACACAGCAAAACCATGTCTCTGTGCGCTCCTGTGGTTACACTGGGCCCTGAGAACACTGTTGAATGTCTCACACCCCATTAGAATGCACTAATCACATAATCGCCTGGTTCAAGAATCAGCTGGTTTTTGGTGGGCCTCTGTGGATACGCTGTGCCCTGCTGGCTCTTTGTTGGTCCCCTTAGTATATACAAATAAATCGCTTCTTAATTACTGTGTCCTGGAGTCACCTGCTTTTTGATTCTGTAAATTGGCAAACTACCCCTTTTTTGGGCCCCAGTGGTCACACTGCCCTGCCATACCTGTTGATCTTATTAGACCTCATTAAATTACTCTAACCCATTACCGGCCCTGCCCTGGAGCCACCATTTATTCTCTGGGCTTCTTCGGACCCACTGTGCCTTTCTATATTTCTGTTTACCTACTAAGACCCACCCTTGGATATAAAAATCACCACTCAATGTCCTTGTCCTAGAGTCACTCGCTTTTCTGTCCGTAACGGAGCCGGCTTCCTTTTCAATGGGCTCTTGTGGTTACACTGGCCCATGCCAGCTCTCATTCAGAATTAGTTACATGCTGCAACCCTTTTTTTACATTTATCCTGGTAGGGCACAGGTCTGTCTCCTTGGGCTGCGATGGTAACAATGAGCCCTGTAACCAATCTGTTGAACTTCTCAGACGCCATTAGAATGTACTAAACCCATAATTGCCCTGTTTAACAGTCAGCTGCTTTTCTGTCAGCTCCTATGGATACACTGTGCCTTCTGGCTATCTGTTGGTCGACTTAGATCCCCTAGTATACACAAATCACCTCTTAATTTCCCTGCCCTTGAGCCAGTCACTTTCTGTCCTGTAACAGAGCCAGCATCTTCCTCCGACGGCTCCTGAGGTTATACAGACCCACAGGCAATGCTGAGGGGGGCTAAGGAGGCTACATACCCAAATCTCCAGGCAAAAGCCTTGAATCAAAAGAACAGAAAATGTACTCTGCATAGATGTAATCATAACGCATGCAAATGGGACTAATAAAACAGCTTTTGAAATTAATTTATTGCTGCCAGACAGGGCTGAGCTCTGAGTCTCTTGGAAACCTGGAAACACCCCAGACTGTGTCTATGGGTGCCAGTACTGTAGAAGAAATGGAGTTATTAAAGGCGTTTATAGTATTTGTACTGTTATTCAGAGGTGTTGTACTTCAGTAGCAGAGATTATGGCCTTTCTGTGAATGCCAGAATACCGAAGTCCTGGCCTTGACTTTACATTTACGCTGCCTATGTTTCACTTACCTTTGCCATGATATCAGCGTATGCCATGTACAGATAATCCTCATCCAGTTTGCTGTGAAGTAACAAAAATGGACAAACATGTTAGAATCGACAAAAAAAACCTCCTAAACAGTGACTCTTGTCCAGTTCTAACAAAAGCAGGAATACAAATCAGTCATCAAATTTCTTGTGCCCTAAGAATGGTATTTCTAAGCAACAGGAAAATATCAATTTGCACTATTTTCTAAAATAATTTACATAAGTATGTTTGCTTTGAACAATTTAATGCTTTCTTCATTAATTGTGTTACAATTTGAAACAACTGTACCCTGCATATGGCTCTTTTAGCGAAAAGTCTACAGTATGCAGTTTTTTTTTTACAGAAATTGGTTTGCTTGTTCTTATGGATTTTGAAGCACTTAATACCTTTGAGAAGGAATTCAGTGCTCTTTTGTTTTTAACAAATTGGGTCAATCTAATAAACCATCTGCACATTTTAAAAGGATACCACAAACCTTAAAGACACATCCCTCAAGCTCTTATTCTAACAAATACTACAACTTGCACAATGTTTTCTCTTTTTTATTACTTTGTGTAGTTTTGTGCAATTTTGAAACCAATAAAATAAATATAGACCCTGGCAGAAAAGTATGAATAACTTTGCATCATAAAAATTATGCATGCCTAAAGAAAACTTAAGATTTTTAAGAATTCTCTGTTTCTTTGAAATAATTATAATGACTTGTTCAAATAACTATACTTTGAAAAATTCTGCACAATGTGTTTTTGAAGACCCCTTTATACATTTTGATAATTTTTTAAAGTTTTAAAAAAATGATATCCTGATTATGAAG
>JASDQV010681758.1:0-10577 GCA_030180145.1 Desmognathus organi
CCCTTCCCTTGTAGTTTATTTATATGTAACTTTAAAGGTCTCAATTTGTGTTAGGGACTGAGCTATGTGTTGTCTTATGAGTCTAGTCTATGTGAATGAGACAATACTAGTCTGTGTAGCCGGCCACCGTGAGTTGGAGTGACATTATTTTCTAAGTCTTTATGGGTCTATTAGGCCAATTGAGTGGGTCATACTGTTTATAGTGAGGGTTTGTGTGTATCGGCAGAGTCTGTAATTAGACCTTATATGTTTTGAATATGAATGTTTATATTACTTGCAACAATTAATTATCATGTATGTCTGTGCTATTATTGGAACATGCTACCTCAGTTGGAGTGACTGTGCTCTTTTCCTTTACGTTTCAGGATACTTATTTTTCATTTTCGTTTGGGCCAGTAAAGGAGGGAAGTTTGTTTCAGTAGTGCAGCATATTCTACAGGAAAATGGTACCCACCTGTGGTCTGTTATCAGTAAATCCACATTGGTTACGTAAATAAATACTAGTTCTAATAAATGCTACCAACATTTTATTCGTGAAAGATACAAATTATTTACAACTTGTTAAATAACATATTTATTATCAAGCGTAAGGGTGATTTTTAAAGCTTTAATTATAAAAGAAAAATCCTGAAACTACCTCAGATTTAGATAGTTGATGAAGTGTTGATTCTACATATTTTAATTGTGTTTTATTGTAGTGTAAATTGTATGTAAGTATTGTACATATACAGCCTTACTTAGAGTTCTGCCACAAATATTTTGCGAGGCCACCTCGCAAAATTATGAGTTGAAAAATGTGAAAGCGTAGAGTTTTGCGCACGGTTTTGTGCAAAACCCCTCTCTCACATTTTTCTAAGTGTTTTCACATATCCCTCGCATAGTTCATGCGAGGGATATGTGAAAACTCAAATGTCGGGATCTAGCATTGGCAATGCCACTAGTTCCCGACATTTGTAAAGTGAATGAAATCATTGTAAAACGATTTTATTCACTTTAATACTCTTGCGTTATGTATGAAAGTATTACATTTTGTGAATGGGGCACAAAGGGCCCCATTCACAAAATAAACAGTAAAGTAGATTCCCACGCATGGTGGGGACCTACTTTACTGTTTAGCGAGGCCCTCGCAAAGACACACGCATGATTCATGGGTTTTTTAAACCCATAATCATGCACAAAATATTTGCCACATATTTTGAGTGATATTTTGCGAGGGCCCCTCACAAAATATCACGTGCAACCCATAATTTTGCAAGGCAAAATTTTGCTAGGAAAAATGCGAGCTCACATTTTTCCTAACAAAATATTTTGCCGCGCAAAACTCTAAATAAGGCTGCATATCAGTGCAGTGAATGTCACAAAAGCTTCAGTGATAAAGGTAGCCTGACCAAGCATGAGAGAACCCACACAGGTCAGAAACCTTATCTGTGCAGTGAGTGTCAGAAAAGCTTCTGTAAGAAACCTACACTAACTGCACATGAGAGAACACACACAGGGGAAAAACCTTATCAGTGCAGTGAATGTCACAAAAGCTTCAGTCAGAGAGGTAGCCTGACTGTGCATTGGAGATCACACACAGGTCAGAAACCATACCAGTGCAGTGTATGTCAAAAAAACTTCAGACACAAATCTAGTTTTATATTTCATCAGCGAACACACACAGGACAAAAATCTTATCAGTGCAGTGAATGCCGGAAAAGCTTCAGTCAGAAAAGTAACCTGACTACACATGAGAGAAGACACAGAGGGGAAAAACCTTATCAATGCAGTGAATGCCAGAAAAGCTTTGTTTGTACATCAAGTTTTGTAGTACATCAGCGAACCCACACAAGGGAAAACCCTTATCAATGCAGTGAATGCCAGAAAAGGTTCCATCATAAATGTGCTCTAACTGTACATGAGAGAACACACAGGTCAGAAAACATATCAGTTAAGTGAATGCCAGAAAAGATTAAGTCGTAAATCATTTCTTATATTACATCAGTGAACACACACAGGGGAAAAACTTTATCAGTTCTGTGAATGCCAGAAAAGCTTTGGTCGTAAATACAGTCATACGTTACATCAGCAAATGCAAACGTGAAAAACCTTATCAATGCAGTGAATGTCAGAAAAGCTTCAGTCGAAAAGGTCCCCTGACTGCATGAGAGAAAACACACAGGTCAGAAATGCAGTGGGAAAGCCTTACTGTTGAAGTACATGTTAGAAAACCTGTTGTAAAATTAACCTGAATGTACATGAGCAAAAATACACAGGTCAGACACTAGATCAATGCTGTGAATGTCATAAGTATATCCATCATAAATACAGTCTGCTTGCATGTGAGAGAACACACAGTGGAGGAAAAGACTTATCAGTGGCAAATGCTAGATAAGCTTCAGTCATTACATGCTCCTAAACATGAACGATAGAACACAAAGGTCATAGACCATATCAGTGTTCTTTGAAAAAGAAAACCTGACTGCACATTAGAGAATACACACAGGTCAAATATCTGTCAATGCATTGATGGTCAGAAAGATTTCATAATACAAAATACAGTTGATTCACCATTGGAAATGCTTTCATGAAATCTGAAAAGCCTACCAATAAGATCCTTTGATAATCTCTGATCATTTTATCTATATTGTCCCTCAAAAGACAAAGATTGAATGGATTGATACCTTTGAAGGGATACTCGGTGTCAAAATACTCTATTATGCACAATAATGCACAGCACTTTAAAATGCATATTTCATTAAACTAAACATTTCTTCAATTTGGCATGTAGTGTATTTTAAAAATGCAGTTTTGCAAAATGTAAATACCTCTCACAACCTATTAGCCAGACAGCTTGTGGCTGGACACAGCATGTCTGAAGCTCTGCTACCGATTTACTTAGCAATGAGCATAATAAACCAGTTACGAGATGACATTGATCAGATAAGGGAAATGCAGAGCTCTCAAAGAGATAGCATTTTCCTCTGCCTTTGCAAAGACATCTACACTGAGGAATGCTGGCCTCAGAAAACACCATTTGGTGATGGTCATTACATTTGCATACAGTAAACTGAACAAGTCAGGCAACAACACACACATGGTCTTTGTGGGGACAGACAGCTGCTGTTTGCTTTTGCAATCACAGGATTGGTCAGCACAATAGCAGAGCTATACCTCATAAATAAAAATGAGCATTGGGTAAAAATGTGTGCTCATAGTGGTGTAGTTAATCTGTGGAAATGGCAGCCTCCATATGTGCACCCCTGACAGCCTTCACTTGTGATTTTCATTATTTTTCCTTGTTTTCATTAATCCCAATGTATTTTATTTTTTGCTTTTCATTTCTTCCAATGTACTTTTCAGTTTTCCTAATGTATTTTTATTTGACTTTTCATTTTCTGTCCAAATTTATTTTTCATGTTGCACCATTTGTGACTATAATTTACTTTCTCCCTGCCTATGAATTTACAGGGACCCACCCTGACTATATTTTCTGTGTTTGTGTTTATTTTCTGTGCTTGCATTTATTTAGCCAGTACCTGCTTGCTTCCCTGGATTTTCTTTTGTGTATGACAAGTCCCCTGACTGTATTTCTTGTGTTTGTAGTTTATTTCTGCCAGTGCTTGCATGTTTTCTGCATTTCATGACACAAGCTTGGGCACTGTAGCCTGTACCTCCTTGCATTTTTCTTACTTCATTCAAGAATTTGTATTTAGTTACTGCATTGACAATTGGCTGTACTTGATTAGAAAGTTGTCACTGTATTTTGTATTTTTACTTTATGTTCACTGTAGTTGTTACAGTCAAACAACTACAGTGAAGACACTGGACATTGGCAGGACATTGCCTGTGGCAGACTGGACGTTGCCAATGTTGTACCCTGTACTGTCTGGATGGCAGACATTGTATCTTTAATGTGGATTATGTGTGGTCATGTGTGGCCCTGCTGTGTCATGTATAACTGTTTTAAGTTCCTGCCAGTATGTTTGGTAGCCCACTGGACACTGTACATTTTTTACTCTGTGTCCACTTTACTGTGTGTATCTGTGTATGTGTGAGGGGTTGTGTGACTCCAGAAATGCTTCTGCCCAGACAAAGGGACCTCCATCCCTCCAAAACCAAGCAACCCCTGAAAACAAAACCTGTTCCCAGCCCAGGCAACAGCTGCCATCTTTTGCAATTAGCGTAATCTGCAGCCTGGGCCTGGTCCTTTCATCTCTCCCTGAGACCTTCCTACCCTCCCCAGTAATAGCAATCTACCATCTGGCCTGCCTTTTCATTTTTTTGCCCTGCCTGTATTTGCCCATGTATCCTACAACCTATAATTTCCCTCACTGTTTCTGTCACCCAGCTCCTGGGGGCTGTTTCCAGCTTTACAGGGCTCCCTGGGCCCTGGAAACAGCCCAGAAACCAGTTCCTCCTGTCCTTGTCCTTCCCTCTTGTAGCCCATTGGCTCCAGGCTCCAGGCTCAGGAAGTGGCCTGGGAGAGCCCAGAAACCAGTTCCTCACATCCTTGTCCCTCTGTCATTCAGCCCATTGGTTGCCCAGGATCAGGAAATAGCCTGTGGCAGCCCAGAAACCAGTTCCCCATCAATCGTTCCTCTGTCATATAAGCCGCTTGACTGCCCAGGTCCAGGAAGTGGCCTGGGACAGCCCAGAAGTTTCATCATCCTGGGAGGGGAGGGGAGAGGGCCCTGTGGTAGGGCCACAGGCAAAAAAAACCTCTGCCAGCTGCCATTTTACTGTTGGCAGTGGTGTTCTGTTTGTGTAGGTTCTGGTGAGGACAGAGCTGCTGTGGGGGCAGAGGCATGCTTTGTAGGCCCCTGGTGCATGTACCTGTGTTCCCTCTCAGTCCTTCTGCCCTTTTCTCTCAGATCCCTTTCCCTAGTCCCCTCATCCCCACCTGCCTTCTAGCTGCCTGTGCTCTTCTCTCTGGCCCTATTGCCCCTGCTCTTTCTTTCTCCCTCTCTCTCCCCCTTTCCTACATCTATGTGGCTCTTGCTGTCTGTCACACTGGGCTGTTTCCTGCCTCCTGGCTCCCCTAGGCCAAGCTGTTCCCAGTTGCTCCACTGACCTTTGCTGTGTGGTCCTCGGTCCGTGTTCCTATCAGTCTGCGCTTGATCCAGCAGCTGCATGGGCCTGGCTGTGCCCCACCTCCTCCCTTGCCTCACTCCCCAGGCCACTCGCCTACATTATTCTCTTGTCTCACATGGGCATCCGCCTGTGGTTACCTTAGCCCTTGGCCTCTTGCCCTCTCTTCTACAAGGCCTTCCTTGGCCTATGGCTCACTTCTCCAAAGGGCCACTCACCCTTTCTGCCTTTGTCTCCTTGCTTCCTACTGTCCCCAGTTTCACCCTTGCAGCCGCTCTGGCTTCCTGCCCCTTCCACGCACCCGGGCCTCATTTCCCACATCTTCTGTTTCTGCCTACTCATCCGGCTGCTTTGGGGTATCCCTTCCTTTTCTCCTGTACCTGGGCCTTGCTTCCCTCTCCTCTCCCAGTCCATCCTGCTGTGTCCCCACTTCCAATCTTTTTTTTATTTTCTCCCCTTGCTGTGCCCCCAGCTCCTCTCTGATCTTTGTGGGGTAGCCCTTCCTAAACACTGCCCTCAGTTCCCTGCCTTCCACTCATTCTTGTGATTGCCAATGTGTCCTCGCCGCTTCCATGGGACTCTCACATGGGTAGCCTCTCAGCAGTCACTGGGCCATCAGACAATCAGTGCTCTAGGCCAAGAGGCCACTGAGGACCAGTCAGTCACCCTGTCCTTTCCTGGTCTCTGACATTATGGGACCAGCCTGGGACCAGCTCTAAGGCCCACTAGGCCACCCTGGGGTAGAGCCACTGCCTGCTGGTGAGGGCACCACATGCAGTATACACAGGTACAGCGGGTTGCCCTGCACCCTCCCTGCTCCATGCAGTTTCCTCATTGTTGGCCCTAGAAGCACTGCAGCTTCACTGCAGGGCCTCTCTAATCTTGTAATTTCACTGCAAGCTCTCCAGAGCCCCTGCAGCACTACTGCAGGGTCCTCCTTGCCTGTGGTCATGCTGCAAGCTTTCCTGGGACCTTGCAGAACTGCTGCAGGGCCCCACTTGCCTGCAACTACACTGCAAGCCCTCCTGTGCCCCCTTCAGCATTGCTATGGGACTCCTCTTTCCCCTCAGCTGTGCAACCAGTACTCCTGTGGCCTCACCATCGGTCCTCCTTACTCTGCAGGCCCTGCATTTCCCTGCAGCTTCTCTGTGCAGGCCATGCCCTACATCCCCTCTGTGTGCCCTACAGCCCCTGTTTGCCCTGCCCTGGGCCCCCTCTGCACTTTGTCTCCTTCTCTTGGTCTCTCTCATTTTCCCCTTCTCATGTTCTCTGCTCATTTTCTCTTTCCTGCTCTCTCTCTCATTGTCTCTTGTTTTCTCTCGGGCTCACTTTCTCTCTTGCTTGCTTTCTCTCTCTCCCTTTTCTCTTCTCTCTTTTACCCTCTCTCTGCCTCCAGTCTCTCCTCACCCCTCTTCTCACCCCTATTCCCTCCCTCATCCTCCCCATTCCCTTCCTCTCTTTCCCACTACCCTCTTCCCTTACCTGCATCCCATGGGTCCTCTTCTGGCCTCTGGTCCTCAGGAGAGTCTGCAAGCCTAGTCCATCTGCCTGCTGTTTGTGCTCTGACTTTGTACCTGCTGGCCAACTCTGACATCCTTCTATGTCCAGTGTGATCAGTGTATACTGCCTGCAATATATCTGTTTCTCTACCTGTAATAAACCTGTTCCTGATTTCTGACCTGAACACAGACTTTGGTGCATTCATTGGTGCTCTCACTCTTTCTTGTTGTACTCCTACTTGTTATTACCAGAGGGGGGACTCGCTAACCTGTGAATGTACACAACACTACCTAAAGTGTACTTACCTGGATGTGTAGAGTCTGAGCCAAACTGTGGCACTGCGAGGGGTCTCCCACACAGCCTCCTCCATTTTGCCTGCCCTCTAATTTCCACAGTTTGTGCTGCCTTAAGACATGAATCTAGAACCTGGTCTAAGTCTCTGTCTACATGTGAGAGCAACCCCACCATTTGCACCTTCTATGCCTGAATTTACTGTCCTGCAGCCTGCATTCCTCCTTTTTGTCTGCTTTTCCGCTTCCAGCACTATCTGCATGGATCCAGACTCTCTCTTCCTGCCTGAATCTACAGACTAAAACTCCACCAGAGTCTGCCAGACCCAGAGAAGAGGTAGAATCCCTTCAAGTCACTGGCTGTGCCTGACTGCCTGTCTGGCAGATCAAGAAGTAAGGTAAAAACTGAAGCACCAGTCACACACTGATACCGCCAGCTTATAGCTTGTGGTGAGGGTACCTAATTTCTGAGGGGTGGTAACACTGAGGGTAGGTCATTGAACCCATCCAGTCAATCAGCTCCCCTCCCACAGTGGTGAGGTGCTGGCGTACTGTCAGAGGAAGACCTGCACACCTTCACAACATCACACAATTATACTGGCTAATTGTATGGTGTACCCTTTCTGTTTTCCTACCCAACTACTCATAGTCTCCATATCTCAGCCTCTAATTTTATCCGGTGTTTGGTTTTGACCCTGAGTGTTCCTTAGGCGAGGGGGGTCACCTGCCCTGTATCCAACCCACCTCCTAGGCTCATACTGGGGGGTGGACAAGCGGAGCTGTAGCTCATTGCACCCCTTAGGTACTGGTTCACCTGGAGCCTCATTTTAGAGTGCCTTGCCTGTCTCTTAATTCAGTTTACTAGTGCCAGGGCTACCTAGTCTATACCAAACTCTTCTCCTAGACGCTCACTAGGAGTGAACAAGGCAAGTATAGGGCCTGCCTTCACCCACTTCATTTTGTTGTGTCCATTGCCCAGTCGTGAGAGCCATGTATTTCTCTAAGACCATGAGAGTTGGCCTCTAGAGGTCATTTTTGCCTGGAACTCTCTTGCGCTAGAGGCCTGACCTGCCTGCCTTCCTGAACCTGAGTAGTCTTCCATGGATGCCTTGGTATTGTACCTGACACTCTCTTTGGAAGTGGACCAGTGGCTTGGCACTACTGTACCTCTATCCAGGGACAGTTTGCCACCCAACCTATTACCATATATTACCATGCATGTGCGCTTGAGGGAGTGTGAATCTGTGTCTGGGAATAAATTGTGAGTGTGCTAGAGTAACCCTGGTTGGCAAACTAGTATAGTAGGGACTTAGTAGAGCTGACCCACACCTTCTGCCAGAATGAGAAATTCTGCCAGCCAGGTAGTGAGCCTTTCCCCTAATTCTCCTGTGGTCCTCATGTCCTCAGTGCATGGCCCATATATTTTCAGATTGGTGAGCAAGAAAAGTGCCAGAACCTACTGGTCTGGCCCCTAGAAGGCTCCTTGGGTGAGTCTCCTCCAGCTGCAGTGTATAAGATTTCAAGAAGGGAGAAAGGTAGTCAGTGAGAGGCCTACCTGTTGTGGTCACGGCCTCGGGTGTCTGTGGCCATAACAGCAAACAAGTTTAGAGAAAACTTAGAACAACAGCAAAAAGAAAAGAACATAAGAAATAATGCTGGTTATAGGTTTGACCCCTCTCTGTTCCCTGTGTTACCCCCAGTTTACATAACCGCCTCAGCAGAGGTGTTGGGCTTCCCTGTATTAGCTTCTCTACCCTTCTATTCTGCACCCTGCCCTGCTCCTGGTGTGTCTGTACCTGTCTTGTCTTTTCCCATCTTATCTGTCCCTGTCTTGTCAGCCCTGCTGCACCAGCACCCCTGTAGTTCCCTTTGCACTTAAAGCCCTGTGCTGCTCAGTCAGTCAGTAACCAGGTATACTGCCTGGCTCTGGCCCGGCTGGCCCCCCTTGCTGCCCTACAATCCTGTCTGCATGCTATCTCTAGTACTATGTCCCTTGTCCAGAAAAGATCATGTATTGTAAAGAACATCCTGGCAGGCAACAGGTAACAACCTGGACAGCTAAGCAGGCTGCTCAAAGCTTTTCTGAGAGGACATAGGACACAATTCTCATTCTCCCTGATTTGCAAGTGCAAGACCCTGTAGCAGAGCTGACACCGTTGCAGCACCCTGGTAACCCTGGACACACAGCCCGGAAGGGAAACCAGCAACACCAGCTTTTTGTCTAGGAATACCTGATTCACCTGGCACACAACACTGCAAATCTTGATGACGAGGCCACCGCTAGTGACAAAAGGACTACGTGGTTCACCCCTCAGGTTGGAGAGAGAGCTACATACTTTGTTCAGCAGTGTCATATCTGCCAAGTCCATCTGGGGGAACAGAAAGGAAGAATGGAGAGCACAAGACCAAACTGGCAGAAGTGTGCACCCAGACAGGACTGAGCTGGCCATGCATTGTTCCTTGCCCTCATGTACATGAGCAGTATGCACAGCCATTTTGCTGGATTCTCTTTTTAAGGATCCTGATTGCAAGACCTGTGCTTCTGCCTGCTGCAGCACCTCTCTGTGAACATGTTACCATGGGTGCTGACGGAGGATTCTGTTCTGGTGTATGTCAAACACCTTACTTCTGAAATGAGATGGATCTATCACCGGGTCAATGAGGTGCAACCTGTGCCAGGCCAGCAGAAAGTGCACCCGATGCAGAACCCCCAGAGCCACCTTCTGTGCTCTTGGGTCCCTGTTTTCAACCTCATCTAGACTATCATTTTCATTTTATTTTTAAAATCTAAAAAAAAACGTATCCAATTTGAATCTCACTAATAAGAAGCAGTCGAAATTGGATAGGTGAAGACGATGCATCAATAAAAGATTGTCTGAAAGAAGTGGTAAAAAGGCTAGAGCAGAGTTTTTACCAGCTGCTGATCTGAATAATTTTTTTTTTAGTAATCTAGCCCCTTTTACTTGAGCTCAGACACCATAACTGTAGCCAAGAACGCCAATAAACCCAAGTCTCCATATAAACGTCTCCATATAAATGTCTCCATGGCCTAACAATTTAAGATATCTACAGACACATAGCCAGAGAAACTTTTTATTGTTGTTCAACGATAAGGCCTCAAGGAGAGCTCTCTTAAGGAGGTCAGTGTTAAATCTCTTCATTATTTTAGCAAACAAAATTACTGGCGCCAGTGCAATTTTATTGCCAAGGGGAACAATATGAATTTCCCAGTCATTAATCTCATTAGCAATGTTAACAGGGAGTGACAATCCATTTTTTAAAAACCTTACTTCAATTACACCAATTGCATTCGAATTTGAAAAGCCCCATATTTCACTGGCATATAGCGCAGTGCTAGCACACTCGGCCTTGTAAACATTAGACTGGTTACACTTTTCTTTTGGGCATTTTGGAATCTAAGAAGTGCACCATTTATTTGGTACATCTTGGACACCATTTTGTTAGTCATTTTACACATGGATCCATCGTGTGCTAATATCTCAAAATATTGGCAGTTATGTCATGTTGTGCAGCCCAACAGCAAATGTTTGCGCAGGCGTATCCCGGTATAAACTATTTTAAAGAGCATTGGTTTATAGGGATGTGCTGCCACCTGATAAAAGGGTCCGGTCTTACCCATTTTCTGAATCAAGGAAGCGTGATCTGTTGGAATGGTCTCTACAGAGGCTCCTGCAAGGCTTTGTTTTCGGAATAAAA
>JASDQV010692829.1:0-10533 GCA_030180145.1 Desmognathus organi
CCAGTTGCTGAAGAGTGGTAGGATTGTCTTTATTTTTCTGCATATAGGGTAACAATAGTATATTTTTTTCCCATTAATCCAATTGAGGCCAAAATCCAACGCCCCTGCTTATCGGATTTGTGATAGTTGACCTCAATAAGGGGGTTGGTGATCATCAGAATTACACCACATTGACGAATGTTTGTTGAACTAAAAAAACAATGAGACTTATTCCAAGCACGAATATGTTTGTGCTCTTCTGCGACAAGGTGAGTCTCTTGTAGGCAGATAACATCTGCTTTATAGTGTTCTAAAAAAAGAGAGCACCAAACCTCTTTTTGCACGATCAACCAACCCATTAACATTCCAGCTAATTAAATTAAGTTTATCAGCCATGATATTTGCAATTATTCTGGTTACCAAAAAATTGAACCATATATTCAGCTGATGAAATAAAGAAAAGAGTAAAAAACAAAAAACTATAGGCTATATAATCTGTACCAATCCTTTTGTCTATCATCAATCGCGCATTTTTTATCATCTTTACTCCCTCCCTCCCCCCCTCCTCCACCACCCTCTGAGAAACTCTGGCCCCCCGGCCGAGAATCTCAAACCTACCCCAAAGGACACTGACAAGGTGGAGGGATCCACCCTCAGTGTCCACCACCCCATTGAAACCGCTGCTAAAGAGCAGCGGGACGAGGCAATCGGCGAGGAAGACTCGCATCGACACATCCCAGGTATTGATTCGGTTAATTCTCAATACTCTCACTTCCCAGTCTTCTCCCTCATTCTCTCATCTGATAGCTTTCTTCTTCATTTCCCCCTCACATTTTACCCTTCAAACAGTTGTAACATCGGTTCCCAATTTTCTGTAAATTTTCGTTACAATTCAACTAGTACGGAGAGATCACGTGGGCAGCTGATGTGATCGGACGTGCGCCGTGGAGCTCCGCTTCCCGCTCTTAATACCCTGCTATATATTTAATACTTAAGCTCTTGGATTGCAGGAAACTCAGCCGGAATTCTGTACTGGAAGGCAATGGCTACATCTACAGCGACCAAAGACAAGAAAAAGCAAAAGAAAATAATAGAATTCACGGGAGGAATGCCTGGTGGGGAGCGTTCGCCCAAGACACAGGACCGCATGGTGGAGACGCCAGTCACTGGACGGAGGGGAGAGCAGGTACCGCCGCTGGAAAAACAAAGCGATACCGACATGCAAGCGGTACTGAAAGAAATAAAACTCTTTCGCACGGAGATTGCTGCTAAAACCGACCGCATCGAAACGAAAATGGATGTTTTTCAAACGAAATTTGCTGAATCCGACGCCAAAATAAAAGATCTGGAGGACAGGGTCTCAGAACTTGAAGACCGACTAGCACCGATGGAAAAAAGAGACACGGATCAAACAGCTATGATAAACATGCTGACAAATACGGTGGATGGACTGGAGAACAGGGGAAGAAGGAACAACATACGCCTGGTGGGTCTACCGGAGGGATATGAGAAGGGGAATACCTCCGACTACTTTGAAAAGCTGATTGCTGCAACACTACCAAAAGCAAAATTCACTGCCTTCTACTCTGTAGTGAGAGCACATCGGACACTGGCTGGCCGCCCGCCGCCCGGAGCACCGCCGAGGGCTGTCATAATACGATTCTTGCATTACAAAGATAGAGATGCGGTATTGGCGGCGGCGCGTGAGGCTGGTGAGGTAAGGCATGAAAACATAGCTCTTCATTTTTATCAGGATTTATCTATTTTGGTGCAGAAAGAAAGGCGTAAATTTGATGCAGTAAAGAGAATGCTGAGGGAGAAAAGCATAAAATACAGTATGCAATTTCCTGCAAAGCTGAGAATTGAACTAGGAGGGAAAACACATTTCTTTGTTGACCCTAAAGAGGCAAGTGTATTTGCTGAAAATGCTAAAACTGGTCACGGGCGTTCTCCTGAAGGTCGGAGAAATAATGGAGCTGGGGCGAGCTCCCCAAGGGCGTCGATATCTGAACATGTGGAATGAGCGTGTGGTCACAAATTAACTGTCATATACAGTACGAGTAAGAAAAATGGAATTAAACTTGGCAAGAGCTGTAAAACCTTAAGAGAAAATGGCCGCTGACATGTGGAATGAAATTAATTAATTATTTGGAAAAGGCGCGCTGGATAATGCCGGGTGCAGAGAGGTGGAGTAATATGATGGAAATTTAAGATGGCACCTAATTGGTTCATGGCTCCAAAAGATGTAAAACAGGGGACGCACTTCTGTGTCCTGGAAATCTTCGATGTGCCCAGTGTAACCTAACAGACGCAAAGGACAAGGATTGGCTGATGATGGAATGAGGAGGAGGAGCTTATGGACATCGATTGTGGTGGCTGCTGACATGTCAGATAGACTCTGCCGAGACGGCAGAGATAACAGATGTGTTACATAGATAGAGATTGGCTGTCGGAACTAAGACAATGAAGTAACAGCAAGACTGCCATCAAGAGGCAAGATGACTGAGTTGCACGACTCTGCTGTGCAGCTTGAAAGTGCCTTTTAAAACTGGGAACTTGCAGTCCGGACATGTATGAACTTGGAGTGGTGGAGCGGGGGCTACCCGCTCGGCACGCTCTTGGTGATCTCAACGGGAAGATGCAGTGGAAGGGGAGGAAATGTTTTATGGTGTGGTGGAGAAGGTGTTTGTTAACAAGTTGTTGGTTGTTTATGTATTGGATGAGTGAACTGTATGCATGTGTGGTAATAGAGAACAATAGTAAATTTGAGCAAACTGGGATAAGCGGTGATGGCTAGTTATAGTGCATGGTGCGGAAAGTGAACTGAAAAGGGAGGTAAAGATAAGTGCTTTTCAAGATATGGCAGGTGAAAGTGACAATGGGATATGATATAAGGATTGTAACCTGGAACATAAGGGGTATGAATAATAGAATGAAATGCAATAATATGATTACACATTGTGGAGCCGAAAAGGCAGATATTATAATGATTCAGGAAACACATTTAGACAGGTGTCTAACTGCTAAAACTAAGAGATATGGCACGTATGTGGCGCACAATTCGACATATTATAAAGGGAGCAGAGGGGTGGCGACTATGGTGAGGAATAACATGCCTTTTTGTATAAAAGAAAAATATTGTGATGACCAAGGGCGTATGGTGATCCTCTTCGGGCTGCTTTTGGGAGTACCGGTTGTAATAGCAAATATATATGCACCGAATCACGATGACCCGGGGTTCATTGATAAAGTGTTTGGAGAGCTTGCAAAATGGGCAAATGCACTGTGGATAATTGGGGGAGATTTTAACCTTGTACTACATCCCACATTAGATAGGTCTTCAACGGTAATAAGACCTCTGAATAAGAGTGCGCAGAAAACCTTGCAATATATGGATGTATATGATATGGTGGATGCATGGAGAGTAAGAAACCCGGATGATCCAGGTTATTCATTCTATTCACATGTACATAATGTATACTCACGTATAGATCGAATGCTGATTTCTGCCACATTATACTGTAGAATGGAAGATATAAGTTTAGAAGCCCGAACATTGTCGGACCATAACCCGATATGGCTGGTTCTGAAGTGGGCACCGAAGTACCACAGACTTACTAATTGGTCATTCCGCCCACAAATGCTTGCAGACACAGCGTTTGAAGCAAGGCTGAGGTCGCACATTGTACAGTTTTTTGAGATTAACAGTCTGAATGATACAGACAGCGGGGTGAGATGGGAAGCATTTAAATGCACGATACGTGGGGTAATTGCGAGTGATGAGTGTGGCATGAGGAAGGTTTTGAGAAAAGAAATAAATAAAATAGAGGGGAAACTAGCGGATGCGGAAAGTAAACATAGGGGTTCACCTAGTGATGAGGCATTAGCGTCACTGATAGAGTTACGGTTGCAGTATAAATCGAAGACAGAAGAGGAGCAGAAGATGTTAGTGAAGCCGAGATCTGCACGTTATTATTGGCAGGCAGATAAACCGAATACTATGTTAGCTGGGTTGTTGAGAGGTGATAGCTACACTAGAATAATTGCGACACTGGAGAATGCATCTGGGCAATATGTTACTGACCCACATGGTATTATACACATTATGACAGACCACCTTAGGTCGATTTATAGCGGGGGCTGTGAAAGTACCGTGGAGGAGATATCGGCATACTTAGAGGATATTCCACTGTCAATGCTGGATGAACAACAGGCAGCTGAACTGGATAGGGATGTGGTTGTACAAGATATATTTCTGGCTATTAAGGATATTAAAAGAGGAAAAGCCCCAGGTCAGGATGGTATTGGTAATGACTTTTATAAACACTATGCTCAAATATTATGCCCAATTCTGCTGGAAGTATATACAGAAGCATTTGAAAAGGCTAAACTGAGTGGTAGAATGAATGAAGTTAAACTGACACTACTGCCAAAGCCGGGAGGTGACCCTAAGAAATGTACTGACTATAGACCATTGTCGCTCATAAATTCGGATATTAAGATTCTAGCGAAAATATTAGCAAATAGACTATTGCCACTGCTGCCAGTGCTAATTTCGTCAGACCAGAATGGGTTTGTACCGGGGAGAGATACCGCGGCTGCAATACGTAGGGTGCACTGTGTGATAGCGGGTATACCTTTAAATTCTAAGGCTGCATTGATCTCTCTGGATGCATATAAGGCATTCGACATGATAAATTGGAAATATCTATTCATAGTAATGGCTAAAATGGGTATTGGTGAGAGCTTCATTAGATGGGTGAAAGTATTATACAGTGACCCTAGAGCTAGGTTGGTATTGAATGAGACATGGTCTGATGTTATAGATATTCATAGTGGTACGAGGCAAGGATGCCCTTTGTCTTCTATCTTGTTTGCGATAGGTATGGAACCCCTTCTACGGGTACTGAATGATAAGATGGGGTATGCTGGTATTAATATCTTGGGCATCAGGAATTTGACAATTGCATATGCGGATGACTTGCTCCTATGTTCACATGATCCAGGCGCACATTTAACAGAAATAACCAGCATTATTGAAAAACATGGAACATACTCAGGGTTCAAGATAAACTGGAACAAATCGGTGTACTTCCCAATAGGAGGTTGTGCTCCGAATGTATCCCCTGAGGATAGATTACCGACCAAAAAGAATGGGTTTAAATACCTTGGGGTTAAAATAGCAACTGATGATAAAATCTCATATACCATGAATTATGTTGAAACGCTGCAAGTGATTCGTGACAAGCTTGATGGTTGGAACAGGCTTCCATTGAATATGGCTGCGAGAATCACGGCGATTAAGATGAACATATTACCGAAGGTCCTATACTTTTTCCATAATGTGCCCCTGCATGTTCCGAACAGTTACTTTATGGAACTTCGTTCCTTAATAACGAGGTTTGTATGGAATAATAAGGTCCCGAGAATCGCATATGCCAAGCTTACGAGGCCTTATGATGAAGGCGGGTTTGAACTACCTGATTTTCAATTATATTATAAGGCAGCGCAGCTCCAACATGCAATTAAATGGCTTGAAGTTGAGTCCCTAGAACCACAGGTCTTAATGGAACGGAAGTGGTTTGGGAAACATGAAGCCCATAGATTGTTACTGGATGAAAGAGTGAAAGGGGTGGGTCTGAATGGTCCAGCTAAGCTAGGATTGAAAATGTGGAGAGAGATTAATAGGAAATTAGCTGGGGGGCATAACTATAGCAAATACATTTCAATATGGGATGTATCGCTTAATAACCCGAAATTGACGGAAAAGATGTATGTGAGTTGGGCTGAGCATGGGATATTGATGTTACAAGACCTATATATAGATAACAAACTCAAAGATGATAAGGATCTGGTTGATGAAGCTGGTGGGGGACTGATAAATATAATGAAATGGCAGAAACTTAAAAACTGCATTAAAAAAAGATGGATAATGACTCCAATCGAACCTGCTGAAAATGAATTGGTGACACACGCTTTGACATCAATAGGGGAGAGACACCAGATTGCAAAGTTATATAAGATATTGAGAAACGGAAAAAAGGCTGAGATTGATACACTTAAACTCAAATGGGAAGAAACATTGGGTATACAAATTACAGATAAAGTATGGAAGGAAGCATGTGGTGCAACGAAAAATATTGCCTTTAATATGAAGCTTAGGCTGGTGCACTATAGATATCTAACACAGTCATATTATACGCCCGCGAGATTGAATGCAATCTATAAAAGCACTGAAATTTGCTGTAATAAATGTGATGACAATCAGGCGGACTTTTTACATATGACATGGAACTGCCCGAAATTAGTGGAATATTGGGAGGAAGTGTTTGAACTGATATCTGAGATATGTGGCTATGAGATTTTAAACGACAAAAAATGTATATACCTATATGACCTCCCTAAAATGGATATTGTACATCTGAGGTGGGTTAAACTGTCAATTGCAGTGGCGAAATTAATGATTGCAAGGAAATGGATATCTAGGAAGGCACCGACGGTGGAGGAGTGGAAAGCATATATGGCCTATTGCTCAACTCAAGAACAGGAGTTGCAGTATGTGATGCCGAATCGACAAACACCGAAAGATATTTGGGGGAACTTTCGCACGTATTTGCTGAGAGATATGTGTAGAGAGAATGAAGAGGAAGAGGAGAAGATGCATGCTGATGACCTGAGTTTGCTGAATGAAGTAGAAGAGATAGAAGCAAGGATAATAAATGATGATGTTGAGATAGAATAAAGGGGTGAATGTGTGAATGAATGAGTAAAGTTGATGTTTAGGGTTTGTTTTGTTTAAATAAAGATGAAACTGATGAAATGAAATGTTAACTATGAGAAGTAAGGACAAGGTAATACTGGATATATGTCATGACGTTTATAAAACAAATGATAGAATTAAGCTGTATAATATGATGTAATGAAATTGAAAATGAATTCAATAAAAATATGTTTAAAAAAAAAAAAAGAATAGGATGGGTGATAGTGGGGACCCTTGAGGAACTCCGAAATTCGGTGAGTATGGCGCTGAGGTGTGAGGTGGGGTGGATACTTTAACTTTTCTATTGGTTACGAAATCCATTATCCATTCGCTGCAGGTTCCGATGATTCCTACTTCTGATAGTCTGGTCTTCAATGTGGTGTGGTTTACGGTGTCGAACGCTGCTGATAGATCCAGCAGGAGCAGCGCGGCGGCGCCCTGGTCGTCCGCTTGCAATTTGAGGTCGTCCCAGAGTGCAGTTATTACTGTTTCTGTCCCGTGTAGTGGTCTGAAGCCTGATTGTGACTCGTCTAGGAGATTGTGGTTTTCTAGGTGGTAGCTTGTTTGGATGGCTACTATCTTTTCGGTGATTTTTGCTAGGAATTTGCTAAGTACTATGGCTCGGTAGTTGTCTGTGTTGTTTTTGTCTAGTCCCGGTTTCTTGAGGAGGGGTTTGATTAGAGATGTCTTCAGGCAGGGGGGGAGGACTCCGAAAGTTAGGGAGTCTCTGATGACCTCCCAGATCAATGTCCCTGCTATCTCAGATTCTGCTATTTTCTTGTAGATCTTTTGCGGGCAGGGGTCTTCTGCACTGCCCGCTGACTTGTTCTTTGCGATGAATTTCCTGAACGAGTCTTTTGACGGGATTTCGAAGTTGTTGAGTAGGGCTATGTTGTCTGGTGTTTGATGCGGTGGGATGATATCTTCCTCTGAAAGACCGAGGGTCTTTAGGGTATTTTCAATCTTGTTTTGAATGTTCCTTTCTTTGTTTTTGAAGTGGGAGGCCATGTGATTGCAGAACTCCTTTGGTGGTGCCTCCTCTCTGGGTTTTTTGAGTGCGGTTTGTTCCGTGATGATCTTGAAGAGTTCTTTGCCGGCTTGATCGGCCTGGTCTATACGGTTTGCTATATTAGTTCTCTTCGCGATTTTGATGTTTTTTTTGTAGTATCTGAGGCTGAGTCTGTATGCGAGGAGTGTCGATTCGTTTTTGTTTTTTTGCCATGTTCTGAGTTTCTCTCGGCAGATTTTTTTTAGCCTGTTTGTTTCGTCTGTGTACCATTTGTTAGGTCTGCGGTTGTTCTTGAGTGTCCTTTTGTTGATCGGGGCTAGTTTGTCTAAGGTTGTTAAGATCGTTTTTTCCAGTGTGCGAACTCTCAGCTCCAGCTCTTCTCTGATTCTGTCCTTATGTGTTGAGGTTGCTGTCGTGGTGTTGGCGGTAGTTGTCCGCTTGCTTATTGTCTTGAATTCTTTTTCGAAAGTTTCTTTCAGGATGTTGTCGTCCTTTAGTAGGCTCCATTTTCTGCTATATGTGGTTGATTTGGGTATTTCGGTGGTGGTGTTAGCTTTGGGAAAGCTGAAGGGAATGAGGTTGTGGTCGGTCCATGGGAGGGCGATGGTGGGTCCTATGTTGGTTCCGTTGTCGGGGTGGTAGATCCCGTCCAGGGAATTTCCCTTTCTGTGGGTAGGTTCTGATATGCCTTGTATCAGGTTTAGTGCCTCCATGTTGGTGAGGAAGGTGTTGGAGATAGTGTCTCTGATATTTACTTTGATATTGAAGTCCCCCAGAATGCAGAGGTTCTCGTGTTTCATCATGATTTCCGCAGCTGCATCTGCGAGGTTGTCTGGGAATTTCGGGTCTCTGGGCGGCGGTCTGTAGATTAGGAGGAATGAGCTGGTTTCAGTTTCGCTAAATTTGCATCTGACCAATAGGTGTTCGCTCCTCTCAATGGATACGTTCGGGTCTTCTTCCACCGTTATGTGGTCCTTGTGTATTATAGCTATTCCGCCTCCTCTGTGATCTCTGTTTTTCGTTGTGTATAGGTAGTTGTCTGGTGTGATGTCGTTCAGAATAGGTATCGAGTCGTCTCTTAGCCATGTTTCAGTGATGAACAGAAGGTCCGGTTGTGTTGTTTCTATTAGATCCTGTATTTCGGTTCTGTGTTTCGGGATGGACCAAGCGTTGACGAGGAGTCCCAGCCAATGATTTTCCCTGTTAGGGGCGTTTTCTTTGTATATTCCTTCCCATGTGAGATTGAGGTTGTTGTTCGTCTCTGATTTTCCTATGTTGTTGGAGCGGGTGATTGTGTCTTGATCCCCGGGGGATTCCTGCTGTGTGTCTGGTTCGTCGAGATCCGGGAAGGCGATCGGTAGGTGATCCGCCGGTTGGTCTTGTTCCCGGATGTTAGTCACGTGAGTTATAGGAGATCCTGCTAGTTTGGGGTCCTGAGAGAACCATGTTCTCCTGCCCTTTCTTCTTTTGGGGAAAGGTGTGGTGGGGGGCTTGAAATTCATGTGTCTGTGGTTTTCTATTTCTTTTTTGACCTCCTCCCATGTCCTGGTTGTTTTGTTTACTTTCTCGGCCGGTGTGATCATGTCTTGTTCCGAGGTGAGATTCCGGCCCTCTGTATTGAGGAGATTGGTAAGTGTGGGCGTGCCGGCGGCGTTGTAGTTTTCTCTAGGATCTGGTTCGGGGGTGTTCTTTGGCTCTGTGTTTCTGTGGACCGGTGTGGAAGGGCTATTTTCATAGGGGCTCTTCTTTGTGTTCGTGGCGTTGTGGGTTTTCCATCTGCATCTGCTCTTTCTTTCTCTTCTTTTCTTTCCTTTGCTCGATTTGGTTGTTGTGGTGGGCGCTGCAGTGGGAGTGTTCTTGGGTGGGCTATCTGTAAGAGGGATATCTGTGGGGTTGGGGGTACGCTTCCCTTTCCCTCTGGTGGTTTTCCTGTTTCTTTTCTTTCCTTTTTTCCGCTGTTTTGCGATTTTTCTTGTTTTATCCCCTATGGGTTGGTAATCTTTCTGAGTTCCGTCTGTGGCCGTGTTTTTTTCCTCTCTAGCCACGATGTTGGCGCTGGTTGAAGCTTTTGCTGTGCTTTTGTTGGAAAGGTTACCTCCTCCCTCTCCGGTGAGTTTCTGCGTTCTACTCGCCATGTTGGTCCGTTTTTGTTGTTCTTGTTGTTTCTTGTTGTTCTGTTGTGGTTCTAGGAGATGAGGGGCTGTCTGTGTTGCTGGTCGGTCCTTAGTTTGTTGTTTATGATGAGGTCGCCTGCAATACCAAACACAGAGTCACTGCCCTATGTTTCAAGTACTCGGTGTTGCTTGAATGTTAACAACTGAGTCTACCCCTATGCCACTGATGTTCCTTCCTATGAGGCCATTAGACAGTGATATAAGTTATGTGTAATATGTATACTTATACAGAATTTTAACTGCTGAGTCTACCCCTATGCCACTGATGTTTCCTTTCTATGAGGCCATTAGATAGTGATATAAGTTTTGTTGATATGTATACTATTATATTAGTGATGCAGGAATGGAAAAAGAACCTTTCTTTTTTGATGCTTCGCTGAGCTACCCATGCAAATTTATGCTGAAGTTGGAGAGGTTATGGAAGGGTCAATACCAGGTAGTGGCAGACTACCCAATAGAGAACAAGGGAAAATTCCCAAGGGGCCTGTACCCAAAATGTCGTTTTTGGAACTGTGTTTGTCTGGACTGGGCCTTTGCATGTCCTATGCTTAGAGTCCCTGGATACTTTTACTACCACATGTTTATAGTTCAGCAGTTGGTGCCAGTTCAAA
>JASDQV010703915.1:0-14754 GCA_030180145.1 Desmognathus organi
GTCACACAGTCTTGCAGTGTGTCACACGAATTGGGCCTCTCACACAGGGTCACACGCATTTCTCTAGAAGTCACACTGAGAAATGAAAACAATGATGGAAACCCACAGTGGATCAAAATAAATGGAGTGTGCCCTTGGACTGGCAGCAGCTTTTTGCAACTCTGAGCAAAATGTCCACAGCTTACATATTTCCTGGAACAGGGTGATATTAACAAGCAGGAGGTTAAAGGATTCATAGAAATCTCGCAGAGCACTCATCAGCTTCAGCCCTATTTATTTAATCAGGTCAGCATCAGTATGAATTATGGAATTCCTAAAATGAGAGAATTTTTTTAAAAAGTACCCATTCTTTACTGATTAAATGAATATGTTTCACTTGCTCCAAGGCACAATCTGGAGCATAAAGTGTTTCTTTGGGCTGTGTTTGGCAATTCTTTAATTTTTCATTTTTTCTACGTTCAAAGTTACACCTGTTAAAAACAAGCTAGCCTGTGTCAGCCCGCAGTTTCAGTAGCTTGTTTGCATCTGCGAGGCAGCTCAGAGGCATAACCATATGTCACCTTTACTTCATATTAACTCCAGTGCTTACATCTCAAGGGTTCAAATCCTGACTATGCCACCTGAAAAAAATAATAACTGTAACCTGGCAGTGATGGTGAAAGCATTTTCATTGCCCTACATAAATTAATCTTTTGGGGGCTTATCCACAAAGCAGTTACCTACTGTCTAAATTTTATGTCTGGTGTGACTCCCATTGACAGCAATAACCAGAAAAATACATGAATGTATTTTTCTGGTTACTTTGGAAAAGTCACGCTGAAAAATGGTTCATTTTGGCAGGGTTATTTCAAAAATATTCTCACAGGGCTAGAACCCCCACCGCTTTGTACCCTCCTGATCAAATTTGGGCCATGGAACCTTGACTATAGTCCCAGATCTTTTACAAACCTAGCAACACCTCTGCTCTCTGACAATTATTGAAGCTGCACCCTGAATTCGAATCTCTGTGGTTGCTGCAAGAACCTAGAAATACAATTGGATTTTGTTTGGGAAATAGTGTCAGAAATGTACATATACCATTTTAATTCTATTGGAGACTGTCGTGTAATAGTAAAGCTGTCAACATATGGCTCTTTGTTGTGTAGGGACGGGCGACTTCATCTTTGGCAGCAGATTATTTTTATGGACGTATTATGTCAACTCAATACATTTTACAATTTCTGAGCATGTGTAAGTACAGATTCGCGGTGTAGACCTTGACAGCGATTAAAGTGACAGTTCCAACACTATTTACAGATTTTCTTTTAAGTGTTCTTAGGTGCCTGAATGCAATTAGTCTTGTTTTCAAATTTGAAACCATATCCTAACACTACTTTGTATTGCTTTATTTTTTCTGTGACTGGAGCCATTTTGTTATGTTACGTTATCTGGGATTTTGATAGGGCAATTCTCAACCACATTTTCAGTAGCGTGGTGCCACCAACTGTTGTGAGGTCTTCAACAGCCCTTTTTCCGAGACAACATTGGCTTTATCCCAGTGTATAGTTTTATGTGTGCTTTGGGAGTTCCAGAGGCGCAGTAACATGGCTTAGTAACACACTCACTTTCCATCCCAATGGTGCTGTCTTTCTTTTCCTTCTGTTTTATGTTTAGAATACAGGCTTGGTCTAGGTCCCTGATTACGAGTTGGGCCATTGTTGGAAAAAACGCTGGTAAGAGTGTTACCGGTGGTTTTTCCAACAAAAGAAACTACCGACATAATTACAAGTTAATTATGTCGGTAGTTTCCGGAAATGTTGGTAAGTACCGACAATTCCATTACCAACCTCATTACAAGTTTTTAGCGACTTTTGAAAAGTCAGTAAAAACATTGATAATCAGGGAAAAATCACCACCATCTATGGAGATGGTGGTAATTTTTCAAAACCACCCCTGGGGCCCCAAACTGAAGGGGTTTGCCCAGGGGTGTTATTAATTCTGAACACACAAAACCACAAACGACCTGCACTAGAAATAATTTTGACTGCTTTTCTCACTCTATAAATCATCAAGTCGTACTCATCACTTTTTTCTTTCAATTTTTCATATATGATAAGTAAACAATGTTGTCGAAAAAACAATCTTTAATTGACATCTGTTATGCCAACTCATCTAAAGCCAAAAAATGTTCAAACAGAAACCAGTGTATGTACAAAAGGTGAAACGACGCAGTGCCCCTGGACCACAAAATAAAAGCAATTAAAACAGTTAAAAGGTCCATTTTTCTTGTCCAACATGTTTCAGCTGGTTGGTAATTTCCTCCTTTCTTTGGGGACAATGGTCCTAGGGGTTGTGACAAATAGTAGATCCAAATTCCAGTATTCTAGGATGGACTAAACAGAGAGTCAAGTAAATGAAGCAAAGTCAGTATAAGGTAAAGAGGCATTTTTATTGTCAGCACACCAGTATTTTAAAGGTGTATCACAACAGATCCAGACCCAATAGATCAGTGTGTACATGCATTATAGGGTCAAAGATGTGTCCAAGCGTGGAAGATGGTGACATGGACCATGGAAGGATTCAAAATCCAATGGGTGTGCAAATAGGGAGCGAACTATTGATGCATGCCCAACCTGAATGGTCGCTATGCTACTTGTGCATACACAAACGGTTGACTCAAGATGAGATACTCCTCAATGCCATCTACAGCAATGCAAGACCACTTAGACATGCGAATCTGGCCGACGTGCCTGAAGAATTATTGATATGTGATGGTGCACCATAGTACCTGGGAGAGCCAAAATTCGGCCAGGAATGGCGGTCCAAATAGAGGATGAGCCACAGAGGTTAGCTCCAAGTGGGGAATTCCTGACCCGCTCTATAACACAAAAGACTTTCCTAAGAAATTGGAGGGCCATCTAAAACAACACAACAAAACTAAGACATGCGATATAGGCCCACGTGCCCAAGGAGTTGTGGAAATGTGGAGGTGCAGTGCCTTTTGGGCTGTCGCCACATCTGGGTCTGGGGGATCATGATCCACTTTTTCCTGAATCCTCGCCACCTTCTGTGCGAAGAAATTGGCCACATCCTCGCAGTAACCCTCAGGGTTGGCTGGTTTAAAATTGTCCCGTTTGATGTTGGTTGTCAATACCCTGGATATTGCAAAGAGAGCCTTGGTGGAGTTAGGGGCACCCTCTAATGGACTTTGAACAAAATTCCTTTTACTCTGCTTCATTGCGAGTTTATATCTTTTTAGGTGGTGTAAATACTTCTGGTGGTCCTGTCTGTTGTGAGTCTTTCACCAGGTCCGTGCAAAGCGTCTTCCAGTGTCTCTAAGATTTTTAAGGGCATTTGTAAACCATTTGTTCTTCAAATGGGCGGCTGGCCTCTCCTTGACCAGATGTTCTAGGCATAGTATGTCTCGCATCATGCAGAATTTTGCATGGAATATAGCATCAAGAGCAACAGTGTCAAGGTCCTGGCGAATGCAGGGGAACCACAACTCCTTAAATTCGTTGTTGTTAAGAGTTTTGAAGTTCCGCTTTAAAATCTGCTTTGGCAGGAGAACCTTCTTTCTTGCCTTCTGGGAGCCAGAGTCCCCCGCCCAGTCCAATAGTTTGGCAGTGAGCAATAAATGATCTGCCCACGGTATGGCCTGCATCTGTATGTGGGTGATGTCGACATTACGATAGGTAATCAAGTCTAACTGGTTCCCCAGTCGGTGCTTAGCCCCCGTTATATGATGGGTCAATTGCTGTGCATCAAATAATTCCTGAAATTTCTGTGCAGATAGATCCTCACAATTGTTATAATGTATATTGAGATGCCCGCAGATCTAAAATCCATGTCCCGACATATAAGTCACAGTGATCATTGCTGAGGACGAAATAGAGGCAACCATAAGTAGTGACTTTAAAAATGATAATAGTTCGCAGGGTTTAATAGTTTGCCCAAAAACAAAATCTGCCAATAGTAAACAAATGAATGATAAAAATAATCACACTAAAATTAAAGAGAAACGTCCCCAAAAAAGAAAGTTCTCAAAGAAAACTCACTTTCACGTATATGGTGGAATAATAAGAAAGCTCGTGCCAAGGGACAGACCGAGCTTACTGAAGTGACTAGTGTGGAGCCTGCTTTTGTGGAATCTGCATCAAAGCTGAATCCACCATCCACAAAATTGTTCAATAATTGTGAGCATCAAACAGCAACAAATGAGAATATGCCTGTGACAGGCCTTACGGATCAAATAATGCATGGTATAGTAGACCTCATAGAGGGATATAGGAATTGACAAGAACCAATAAAGACATGTACCTCTTAACTGATAATGAATTGGATGAATCTATATTGAACATTGTTTATTGGTCTGAAGGCCCTATTGACAATGGGCAATGCTGTATTGTGACGGGACAAGAGATGTATTTGGTAAACAAGTATCAGGCTATGAAGAGAGTAAATTGGTATTGAACCCTGCTGCTGTTACTTACTGCCTTAGCTCATGTACCAATTTGCAATTATGTAATCCTGTCATTAATAAACATCCTCGCTATGATGTACCTTTTAAACAGTGCATGAGTAATGACAATAAACCGATAATTAGTAAATCTATCATTGACTATAATCCTGGGTGTATTGTTAACTCCAATATGAATATGCAGAAAGCAACTAAAGTTGCCGAATTGCTAGTCAGTAAATCTATGAAGTTAATATGCATTTAAAAAAAATATAAAAACAATGTTTTGAAATAGTTAAAATTCAATTTTGGATTTTGAAACTGTATACTTTGATCACAATTTATGTTTGGAATTTTGAACAATTTGAACAATCTATGATGCTCGATATAATGGGCATAATGTAATTTATACAACTAATCCAATTATTGCTATGCACAATAATCCGAAAGTGGGATTAGAAACCTTTGGTGATCGGGCATATAATTATGCAACCATGAATAACGACATTTTGTGTAATTCTTCATGAACACAGAACTTAAATGAGGATACGTATAAGAAGTTAATGGAAGTCAACAGTAGAACCATGAAACATAGTGGGCGCATAATGGATCCCATTAAATTTAAACAAGGAGCAATGATGACTGATGAATTTAGTGCACAAATAGCGGTACATGCTCCACTAGCCCCACTAAACAGTTTTGTTAGTAATATTGGAGGTGAATATAAACCAGAGAATGATACATCAACCTTGAAAGTTCTTTCTGTTTCCCTCAAATACTGACGCCCCATTAAACCGTATCATTATATTAACTTTGCTAAATATGTTGCCCCACTTCAGTTTAATCAAATCTGAATATATTGACTTGGTTTATTTGCCCCCATGTAAAAGGTGATATCTGTCCGGCAGTAAACATTAAGTTTATTGTGCAGAACACATGTAGTTGGATAATAGAACATACATATTAAATCCTTCTACAGCAAAGGATATGACATGACGATAGGTTCACTTAAAGAGGTTGACCTTTAGAAGAACAAGGTTAAATCCATTGCTGAAATGAAATCTTTGCCCTCTAAATTAACTGTGTCTTTAAATAGGGGCAAAGAATTAGCATGTTGCCTCACACAAGCATAGCAACACCAATTGAAAACACCTGGTGTCACGACCTAACTGCATTGCATAAAGGAAATAAATGCTAACAATAATTTAGAGTTGCTTCAAATCGCATCATGGAACTGTGCTGGAGCAAGAAAATGGTCAACCTAATTGGATGAGTTACAAACGTTACTAAAATCTAATCATATAGTTTGCCTTCAAGAGACTTGGGTTACCTCTGATTTTAATAGAGAGGGTTTCTGTTCATTTTACAATGCTGCAACACCATGTGCAAGAGGGCTTGGTAAAGGGGGTTACTCTAATTGCAGTTTCCCTAGAATCTGAAAGGTTATATCTTAATT
Source organism: Desmognathus organi (assembly GCA_030180145.1). NCBI lineage: Eukaryota > Metazoa > Chordata > Amphibia > Caudata > Plethodontidae > Desmognathus > Desmognathus organi. The sequence continues at coordinate 5,895 of JASDQV010703915.1, forward strand.
ATACACTGACTAGGGACGTTGAATGGATGGCAATTTGCATACAAGGTCTATCCACTAGCAATAATGTTGAATGCAATTTATTAATTGTGAATGTTTATGTACATACGCCTCTTCAAGACAATGGCAAACAGCTTTTACAAAACATTTTCGAAGAATTGAGGGCAGATTACCCAAGAGATATTTTAATTGTATGTGGTGATTTTAACTCAAAATTAGGCGTGCATAAGGACCCTCATCTTGAAGACTAGGAGAGTCTGGACTATTATTGGCATATTCCACCTCCAACTTATGTGCGTCTCATGAGAGATATTAGAGGTACATATTTGGGAGAAGCTCTCTTAATGTCTGGTGTGAGGGAATTGATTGGCAGGAAGGTGGGTGATGTTCCGCTAGATCCACACACAGACTTGGGGCCACTTTAAATTGTGAATCGTTTGGCAATATTATTGTTTTTAGTTGTATTAATACCAAGTTAAGAGAGCATTTGCCGCAATTGGAAGTTATAGATATCCAAAATACCCTAATAATCAATAAAAGTGAGCCAATATGGTGCAATGGAAGAAACCTTTGCTACTGCACTAAATTCAGTGGATGACCAAGCCCTTATAACTAATATTACTGACTTTTAAATGGATGGAATTGGGCACTTCACTGATATGATCACTGATGTATTGCAAGTGGTAAAATCAGGAAAACCCCAGACATTGTATAAAAATAGTGACAGTAAAATTGCACTACATAAGGGCACTGCAATAAAAGATAATTGTACGGTTATGAAATTATATCGCTACAAAAGTGAAGTTAAGGTATTAAAGGCAAAAGAACATTGGAACAATTGGACTCTTAAATAATGAGGTAGATGGTGCTGAACAGGGAGTGCAACCCCTTTATTTTTGCCTTTCCTCTTTGACCACAATAAAGAGCAATAATGAACAAGGATTCTATCTTGGTTCTCCTTGGGCTCGCAAGACTCTAATGGCGTCAATAATTAAACAAATGAAACCCTCACGAGCAGGTGGCCCTAATGGAATTTTCATTGCCTCTTTGTATAGTGCGAGTCACTTTTGGCCTAAGATTTTGTTGCCCTTATATAAAGCAATGGTCATGTACAATTGACTCCCAGATTACTGACATGGAAGCATTCTGATAGCAATTTGCAAAAAGGGGGATAAAAATAACCCCAAAAACTATAGATTGCTTTCCATGCTAGATACTTTTAGTAAATATTTGGAAACATTTTACTTGTCAAACTTTTTTGTCCTATGCTGATGACATAGCATTAATGTCAACGTCGAGTCTTGGTCTTCAGAGGGTAATGGATGCTACTTGCAACTTTCTATCAGCTAACGGCATGATGGTAAATTATACAAAAACCAAAATCATGATCGTTGGCAAGAGCTACGGTAAGCCACAATTTAAGTTAATGGCCATTTAATTGAGCAAGTACAGCAGTTCACTTATTTACAGTAGGTTTGGTGTTGCATTGAAAACTAAATTGGAGACTGCACTTAAACATGATAACTATTAGAGTGAATTTGATAATTACTTTAGTGCTACCATTAAGCATCATTATGCCAAGAGTAAAATCTATTCTAAGTGGTTTTATTGAGCCTACAATTTGGATGAGTGTGACTCGTGATCCGCAAGCAAGGGGTTAATTTCTTTTCATCGGCAAATGGGAGGTTACAGCTTGGCTTGGATAAAAAAAGGCTTCTGAGGGCAAAATATGTTCAGTACTATTGTATGCTGCTAATGTTTGGGCACATAAAATCTATGCCCAGTTGCAACTGTTTAAAACAACATGCTGGCAGAGAATTTTAAACCTTCCAAAAGGCACAACCATGATGGGAATAGCGATGGAGATATGTCTTATTCCTATAGTTTTTAAATTGCAAATTGTCTAAAACCCTTTTTTCCACTTGAAAACCATTGCAAGATGAAGATCACTCCTCAATTTACAAAATTTTAGATAGATGTGATAGACCAAGATCTGATTATGGGCTTTTGCAATCATCTAAAGGGGATAGGAAGGCAGCCATGATTTTGGCATACGAAAAAGCTTGTATCTCCAACATTGGACGACTTTCCACTTTACCACAATATGCAAAAACGAATTCAATCTCGGTCATGGAAGATTATTTGTCTAGGCCTTTGGTACCTCCAGTACGCAGAAGAATGATGAAACTTAGATAGGTTAAGCTCCTAAATTTAATTTTATGCGTTCTTCATTAAATGTCACAAGAGAAAATAGAAGGTGGTAGTTTTGTGGGAAAGACATTCAAACGGCTAAACACTTGCCAAAATATTGTGAATCCTTCCTTGTCTACTGACAGACAGAAGCAAGAAATTGATATTTTGATACAGAACTGTGACCCTCATTTTGAGGAGGCGTTAAAATTTGTATTTTCTGCCCTTACCAATGGAATGTGCTATTGTGTGACCAAATATTTTAGTACAAATTTTAAGAGGATTAATATTTTGTTTGAATCAGTTTTACTGTATTGCTTGGTTTTACATGTGACTGCATTACTGTGCAATGTTTGTAAATTGTTATGGTATAATACTGTGAACAATAAATAATTTGACTTGACTTGATATGCCATAGGACACCTAAGAAAAAAGGTAAAATCATGGAGATCTGTTTGTTTAGAGAAAGACAGCTTACTTTCATTTTAGGAAACCCCTTTCTGAAATGGTGGTTTCTCACTGGTTAAGACAGTGTCACATGCTCCCACATATTTTGGTATATTGCCCACTCAGGAAGGCAATATACATCATGATTGACATTTATCATATCCAATGAGGTGCCAAGGAAGTGACTAAAAACATGAATCAGCCAATCAAATCAAGGTACCAAGATTATAACTAAAGACATATCTACCAAAATGTGCAATAGATAGGACATTCTGGGAATCACAGGGTTTGCAGTGTAAGGCAAAGACAAATTGTACAATGCTGCATGCATGAAAAACAGGAAACAGTGGGGTTTTATAAATGAAATACAGCCTGTAATTTCGGTCTGTATACCATATTAAACTCACCCTTGGAGGTCAAAATTCCCTCAGACAACGATATAGCCCGAGGCTGCAGCATTGTCTTCAGCAAATTTGACCTCCCTTGGAGGCTATAATATGATATACAGACCTGGCACTATTTCCCATGTATGAAAGCAATGCAGAAAGTATAATTTTTGTAACAAAAAAGGTTGGTTTATCACATAATCTTAAGATTATCACGGTAATTACTACAATGTTCTCAGTGATAAACTTAGAATTTCAAGCTCAATTTTCAATTTCTGGACTTACCTCAGTATTATTCACATAACTGTGGTAAGTACCATAATACTGCTCAACAAACCCATAATGAAATGAAACCTATTTCTTTGATTCAGCAAAACCATAACACTCCGAAACAGGTGAAATTCAATGTTGAATTTTAAAACTGTATACTTTGAGCACAATTTATATATTTGAAACTTTAACACTTTACATTGCTGACAACATTAGAAATAATGTAAGTTATTTGAAATAAAATGCAGACAAACAATCACAAAATAGGCAAATTCATCTTAAATCATACTCCAGTGCACTTCATTCACAATATATATTCATAACTTTTATAAAAACTTTACAAATCTGACAACATTGGAAATAATGGAAGTTACTGTATATAAAAGAAAATACAAATAAAGAGCCATAAGCAAATTCATATTGACTTGTATAACCTTGAAAAACTGGTTACTTACCTTCGGGTAAAGATGGTTCTGGTGGATAGAAAACGGTTCCCAGAATTCTCATCATGAACTACGTGATCATGCATATGGGGTCGGAGGCTAGTGCACGACGTTGGCGTCGCACGTCGACAGGTTGCAGTCATCAGGCACCAGCCTCTGACCCCGGAAGAGGGGGCTCAGAAAAAATCTTCGCTCTCTGACTGAAACCAGCGTGATCACGTGGTTCATGATGAGAATTCTGGGAACCCACTATCCACTAGAAGTGCGAGTTAAGGTAAATTTTATGCAGCATCTTTTACTGTATTTCTGATGTTGTCACATTTGTAGAGTGTTTATAGAATTCTGCCTATATACTATTATCAAAGTATAATGGAGTATGATTTAAGATGAATTGGCTTATTTTGCAATTGTTTGATTGCAATTTATTTTACATGACTTATATTATTTCCAATTTTGTCACTTTTGTAAATTGTTCAAAGTTCCAAACATAAATTGTGATCAAAGTATACAGTTTCAAAATCCAATATTGAATTTTAACTGTTTCAAAACATTGTTTTTATATATTTTTTAAATGCATATTTTACACATAGGTTGTAGATTCACAAGATACCAAAAGCATTTCTGACAAAATTAGAGTTTTTTATCCAAAGCATCCAATAATCTTTTTGGCATAAAATGTCAAAAGGGACAATAAATTAATAATGCACACAGTTTTAGAAAGTTCAAATTCATTCCCGTGGGCAAGTGCTGAAGGAGATATTATGGGAAATGGATTAGGCTGTTCTAGGGTCTGGTATCAAACAATTTAACTAGAAACAAGCAACAGGTCATGTCGTCAATACACAAATATACAGCTTATTCTAGGGCCTCCACAAGAGGGAGGACAACACACCGCCCACAGTTTTAAGGCCAAATTCATTAAATCACATTTACTACTCCCAACTCATTATATGTGCCTGCATTCATTCTTATTTTTTATCTTGTCGGGTGGGTCTTAAGTCGGGTGGTGTATATTGTGGGTAAATGGTTCTCATCATATAGGTTTTGTTTTTATTGTATTTTTATCTGGGTGGGTCTCACTCACTCTCAGGCGGTCACCTACACACCATCTATGCTCCCATTGCTGGATGGCAAAGTCTTCAAACAATTGCCTCACTTACACTGCAGTTAACCACTAGCGCCAGTGCAAACTTTGCAAACCCCCTGCCTGGTCCGATTTCACCTCTACAGTTAACTTGGCTCGCAGCTCGCCCTGATGAATTTACTTTCCCTGCTTGCTAATAATGTGCCTACCTACCGCCTGCCCCCTATCACAAGGCTGTCCTCCCGGGCCACCACTAGGGGAGCCAACTTCTGAAACTCCAGGAGGGGGCTGAAACCCATGCTAGCACCTTTATTCCCATTGACTTCATTGGGAGTAAATGTCAGTGGACAGTTTACAGCCCTCAATGATCAGATCTCCGGGTAGAGCCCTCCAGCCCCCTTGTACTTGACACCCCTGGCCACCACCCACAAACACACGCACTAGAATAAATAATTTACAAAACAAATGGATCTATTGCAAAACCTTTACCATTCGTGAAAATTTGTCAAGCTTTCTGTCTCACCTCAAGTCTCTCTCAGTTGTTGTCAGTGCCCTCGCTCATTTCGCCAAACAACTTCAGTTTCTCCCTCTCTCCTCCAATACGTGCTGTGTGGGGAATCCGTCATCAGGCCTCATCACCTCATGTGTCTTCTGCACTGAGCCCAGCCCTTCAACCAAAACAAGGGGCCCGCTCTGCCCAGCAGAATAGCAGCAGCAGCCCAGGGCACAAAGCTGCAGTAATGTATGGCACTGACAGTCAATCCAATTAAAACACCATAGAAAGCATCACCAGGATGCGGCTCCCGGCCAGGCCACGTCACTGACATGTCCAGCTTGTCACTCACTTGCTGGTAAATGGCACTAGCGAGGTCTTACTCGTCATTGACAACAGTGTGCAGGTGGAAGTCACCAGTGTTGTGTCTTACAGAAAAGCTGTTTTTGTTAAGCTTATATTTGGCACTGTCGAAGGTCATCTGATATCAAGAAAGCTAGCCCTTGTGACTGCAGAGCCATGGATCGCTGGGCCAGCAAAAGGAAACTCCAAATTGCAGCTGAGGTTCAGATATTTGGTTGATACGCAGTCTTAAGCTTCTTCCCTATGTTGGGTGAGAAGGTAGTATCAAATGTCAACTACAAATCTTTGGCAATCTAGTCTTCAATAGTTTTGCACGTGTTCCATTACTCCATGACGGTCAGGAGACCTGGGCTTGTGGCTCTTCTTCTTTGCAGCTGCCAGAAGAATTGGGCATGAGGACAGGCCCCCAGGCTTTTCCAGTTTCTAAAGGGCACGGACAGGCTGAGGGTGAATCTTGCGGTATCCGGAAATGTGTCCATTGGAGGAGCTGCTGCTTTCTGGTTTTGAACCCCAGCTGATAGTGTTGATGGCTGGGCACAGTGGCAGGTGAGAGGTGAGATGTTATGAGCATCTATTGTGTAGTGAGTGACATCTTCCCCGATGGAATGGGTCACTTGCAAGGGAACAGCAGATTTGTGGAGATGAGGGTGGGCACCTTAGGTCCATGCCAGGCTTAGGTGGAAACCTGGAACGGGCGTGCAGGTGGAAAAGGCAGAGGGGCTCCAACCTTAACTTGGGTCCTTGCTTCATGCATGCTGCCAGCTTTGCCTGCCAGCTATTGAATTTTGAGGTTCTCATATTAGTTGGTGGCTGAGAATCCTACAGGATTCAGTCAGAGCAGGTCTTCAAGTTGGTGGTGGCAGACATTATTCACAGGCAGCGGCGGGTGCCTTTGGCAGGACCTGAACATTATCCTATGGGAGAAGGAGCTCATGCTTACTTGTTGCTGAGTCCAAGCTGTTGGCAGTGATGGTGGGGCACTGTGGCAGGTGAGAGGCGAGATGTTATCAGCATCTATTGTGCAGTGAGCGACATCTTCCCCGATGGAGTGGGTCACTGGCAAGGGAATAGCAGATATGTGGAGTCAAAAGCTGGCCCGTTAAATTCATGCCATGCTTAGGTGATAACTCATAGCTGGTGGTGCTCTGAAAAGGACACAGAAGGGCTCGTTTAACTTGAGGCCTTGCCTTAGGCATGCTGCCAGCTTCGTGTGCTGACATTTTCACGATTTTCATAGTACTCGGTGGCTGGAAATGCTAACAACTTGGCCAGAGCAGGTGGAAGATGCAGTGGAACACTTTTTGCCAAGGGGGCTTGTGTATGTTAATATCGAAGAGAGCAATTGTTTGTAATGGTGGGATGCCAGAAACGAGGGGGGCAGCAAGTGGTCTGGGCCTGGGTCTTCCAGTTGGCAGCTGCAGGTGCATCTTACGTTACCAGGACGTTTAGCCATTGGAGGAGCTGCTGCTTCCTGTGGTTGAGCATCAGCTGACGGTGTTGATGGCAGGGCACAGTGGCAGGTGAGAGGCAAGATGTTATCAGCATCTCCTTTGTAGTGAGCGACATCTTCCCCGATGGAGTGGGTCACGGGCAAGGGAACAGCAGATCTGTGGAGATGAGGGTGGGCCCCTTAGGTCCATGCCACATTTTGGTGGAAACCTGTAGCTGGTGGTGCAGGTGGAAAAGGCACAGAAGGGCTCCAACCTTAACTTGGGCCCCTTCCTTCATGCATGCTGCCAGCTTCGCCTGCTGGCTCTGGTATTTCGCGGTTTTCAAAGTCCTTGGTGGCTGGGAATGCTACAAGATCCAGTCAGAGCAGGTGGTCTTTATCTTTAAGTTGGTGGTGGCAGCCATCATTCGTAGTCGGCCGTGGGTGCCTTTGGCAGGACCAGGAGATTTGTCCATGGGAGAAGGACCTCATGCGTTCCTGTTGCTGAGTCCCAGATCGGGTGCTTTGCTTAGTCTTTCTTGTTCTCTGAAAGTCATAGTCCCCTACCATAGAGGTTTGTACATCGCTGTACCTTGTACCATCGCTTCCACCAGGTCCCCCAGCAACTAGCTTGGATCCCCTTTTGTGCAAGTTAGACAGCATACTTCGTGGCCCCCAAGGACTGCTCTCCCAGAAGAAGGCCAGAAAGAGATTAGCATCTGGCTGAAACATGTTGGAGGACAAAGGACTTTTTAATTGGTTTTAATTGTTTTTAATGCTTGGTCCTGGGGTTTGATTCACATTTTTCCTATTTTTTGTTTGTGATCACAAGGTTTGTTTATGGCCATAATTTTGGCTTAGATGAGTTCGCATTACGTATGCATATTAAATTGATTGGCTCTTTCTTTATGAGTGAAATTCATTTTTCGACTATCTAGCAAGTGGTAGATTTTCTGAATGCAGGATTTTTGTGGTTGCAGTTAGAAAGGACACAGTACGGCTCCACGTTTAACTTGGGGCCTTGCCTTAGGCATGCTGCCTTCTTTGTGTGCTGACATTTTCACCATTTTTGTAGAACTCGGTGGCTGGGAATGCAAAAAACTTGGCCAGAGCTGGTGGCAAATGCAATGGAACACTTTTTACCGAGGGGGCTGGCGTATGTTAATATCGAAGAGAACAATTGATTGTAATGGTGGGAGGACAGAACCGAGGGGGGCTGCTGGTGTAGTCTGGGTCTTCCACTTGGCAGCTGTGGGTGCGTCTGGCATGATCAGGACATTTAGCCATTGGAGGAGCTGGTACTTCCTGTTGTTGAGCACCAGCTGATGGTGGTGATGGCAGGGCACTGCGGCAGGTAAGAGGCAAGGTGTTATCAGCATCTCCCGTGGGTGACTACTTGGGTCAGATGGCACTACGAGTAGAGTACTCGTTCTGACATCTGTGCACAGCATGCTGTCGCAGGTTCGAATACCTACAGGGCTGACTCAGCCCTTCAGCCTTCCGAGGTTGATAGCCGCAGATCTGATCTCATGGACATGAAGGCCTCTCCTCCCTCCTTCACAGATGTAATAGGCCACTGCCCAGATGCCACAACTGGCATTCACCACCATGGCTGCTCATCCCACCACACATCCATTTGGTCCTCATTGGATGTGTCTCCGGCTGCTCTCCGCTCTTCATAGAATTGGGGCACAGCCCCCTGCATGCTGGCTCCAATCCCCATCAGGATGGCAGGGGCACTAAGGGTCCTCCTGAGAG
>JASDQV010703916.1:0-10480 GCA_030180145.1 Desmognathus organi
CTGAATTTCTGGATGTTTTGTTCCTAAATAAGCGGGTGTGAAGTCTGCCATTTTTTACATATAGCTGTAAATCGAAATAGTCTATTGTTAAAGGATCAGATCTGCTAGTTAATGTAACATTGACTGGATTAAAATTCCAAAATGTGAAGCAATATTGTAATGATGTAACAATACCAGGTAATGACAAACTGCAACCGATCTTCTGCTTGCTGGTACCAGGCACTCTCTCTCTCACACCACTCCATAAAGAGGTTAGCATAAGAGCCTAGCTGTAAAAAATATTTGCCCTCGAACAGAAAAAAAATATGTTTAAGAACAAAATTCCATGGCCATGGCCTGTAACAAAAAATTGTTATGGTCATATAAACTAGCAGATCTAATTTTCAAAAACTGCTTTGTTGCAAACAAACCATCATTATGACTTAAACAAGTGTACAGACCTATTAGAGTTGCTAGCAAGTAGTCATCTTTCCAAGGTATATTTACAATGTCCCGTATTAGTGTACTCGAGGCTTTAAGATAAGATGGTAATGTCTTAACAAGTGGAAGTAATTTACAAAGGGGCTCTGTAAGTGAATCACAGCCTGAGACAATGGGCCTACCCTTCACTGGTTCACCTTCAATTTGTTTATGCATTTTGGGGTTAACATATAATGCTGCCACTTTCGGATGTGCCAAATATAATGCATTATACTCTTCGTCCAATAAGAGATCCGAATTTAGGGCATCCTTTAGAAGGGCCTGTAGCTGTTTCTGAAAGTCCGCTGTAGGATCGGTTGCCAGTGCCTGGTATATGTCCTTATCTGAGAGCTGCCTGTGTACTTCCTCTACATAGGCCTCCATGTTTAATATTACATTCCTCCTCCCTTGTCATCTTTTTTCACAATACGTGATCCATCATACTCTAACTGCTTTAATGCCCGCACTTCTTCTTTAGTGCAGTTCCACTTTTTTACTTGTAGATTTACGACTTATTTGATTGATGTCTCTCTGTACCAGTTTTGAAAAGGTATCTATCACATTGCCTGCCCCTAAGGTAGGGGAAAATGTAGATGCTGCCTTCATGCCACTATCCACTGCCAAGGCGGTAGAAACCTGCAGTGCATTTTCCGCCATGGAGGGGCAGATTTGTAAACAAATATACAACTCGACTACTGTCAGCCACTAGCGAAGAACCCTCGATGTGATTACTGATTAGTGATCATGACATCGAACGGTATATCCCGGCCAATTTGTTTTGACAGTCTGTTGTAAGCCCATATTATGGGAATCTTTTGACCCAGGATCCCCTTGTTGTATTTACAACGCTAACGCACGGAGAAATGAGCAGTTTTTACGCTTACGGTTTTCTCCCATCTCGTGCGCCGAACACTGGGGCGGGACACCGAAGGGTGTCTCAGCCGCAGCCATTAGGATGCCTGTGGACTGAGTAACCGTACCGCTAGTGCGCAGAGAATGGAAGGGTGGTGCCCTATGTGACAAATGATTACGTGTTTGAATTTTTTACACGTATTTGTCACGGAGTCAATTTATATATATAATGGATGCAGAATCAGTGGAAGCACGGCAGCAGCAGCTTGCGATGAAAATTTTTTCTGACAGCAGAAATGTTGGTCAGCAACAAAAGGAAAATCAACAGCCGATGGTTACCAATTCCATTGACAAAATACTTGAGGATTATGAAAGTTTTTCCAAATTGGAAATTAACAAATGGTGGGAGGTGGCCGCACTTAGCAAATCTATTGAAGTTGCACGCATCCCACGGGGTCTGCACAATCTCACCTTTCCCAATTACAAAGACCCTGACCCCAATCTCATGGCTGGTTGGCTTGAACTTAAACATAAACACTCCATTGAGGACCTAGAATTCTTGGTACAATATGCCAAATTGGACCTCTCACGGTTCTCAGACCAAGTGAAAGACAAGGAGACCGTTTTGACAACTGAACATGTGGGTGAACAACTTAACAATGCTATGAAAAAAATGCAGGAGGAGGTAGAAAAATATGAGAATGACATTAGTCAAAGAAAACAAAGGAAATTTATACGTGACAAAAAGGATTATGAGCAAAATAGGATCTTTACTTTTGCACGTCGCTTTGACCAGATTAGAAAAAACTACAAAAAATCTACCCCTGCACCGAAACCCATGGCCAGTAACAGTTCAAGTGCAACAACCCTAGTCACTCCTGAAACATCGGAAGGAGAGAACACAGATACTGAGGAAGACGAGCAAATCCGGGATTTTACGGACGAATGGAGACTAGTCCAACTAGACCAACAGTGGAAATCGGGCAGAGACCGCGGAAAACAGCAGGCGACGCCAAGACAAGGCGTAAAAGGAGGAAGAGGACGAGGAAAACGAGGCGGGGCAAACGCAAACGCAAGTGCCAATCGACCAGCAACCCGCTCACAAACACAGACATAAAACCAATTATTATTAACCTGTCTACTCGTAGCTTAGACTCCGATGAAATCTCAGTTCTTGAACTTGGGTTAGGTTTTGCACCAACTGAACACTGGGACTACCCCGAAATCAGGATTGAACTGTACAAATTCTGTAGAAAACTGAAATTGCATAAACATTTTCTCCACAATCCACCACCAGTGGAGGATAATACCAGAAACAACCGCACTCCCTTCCAGATGAGCATTAAGGAGTGGGAAGATCATCAAGCACTTATGCTTCTTCTAGCCGAAAGTACATCAATACCAGAGGAAGAGACATTAGCTGACATTGACCAAGATCTATGTCTACCCAGCAATCTCAGGAAAAAGTCACGATTTACACCATTTTCCCGGGTTAAAGATAAAATTGACACATTTAGTGATTGTGTCATCACTGAACTTAACAAAAAAAGATCATCAGGGTGGTATAGAGGTACAGGCGGCAACATGTCTATGGCCCAGTTAGAGGCAGTTAAAAGGTTGGAATCTGATGCCAATATTGTCATTAAACCATCAGACAAAGGCGGAAATATTGTAATACAGAATAGAACTGATTATTGTACAGAAGCTATGCGTCAATTGAATGATGTCTCCTGTTACACTGCTGTTACAGTTAATCCTCTCAAAGTACTAAAACAGAAGCTAGACACACTCGTTAACAATTGGTTTGGGGTTGGTTTACTTTCTAAACACGAGAAAGATTTTCTTATCATTGATTTTCCAGTCATGCCCACATTCTATCTCCTCCCGAAGGTGCATAAGACCATGGTTAACCCACCGGGACGTCCCATAGTCAGTAGCATTGGGAGCCTAACTGAACGTCTCTCTCAATTTGTTGACTTCCACATCCAATCGGATGTTCATACCTTGTCCTCTCACTTAAGGGATAGTACATCTCTATTAAACTTGCTTTATGACATGGAATGGCAGCACAATTACCTTTTGGTGACATTAGATGTCACCAGTCTTTACACATGCATTGAACATCAGGCAGGTTTATCAGCACTCTCTTACTTTTTGAGGAAGAAGTCAACCAGTTACTCCCAATTCTGCGACATGATTCTCACCATGACAGATTTCTGTTTAACCAGCAATTTCTTTACGTTCCAGGAGCAGATTTTCCAACAACTGCGGGGGGTTGCGATGGGGGCAGCCTTCGCACCCTCCTATGCTAATCTGTTCCTGGGATGGTGGGAAGAGGTGGTTGTTAACAACGAGTCAAATTTGTGCTATATGAATCATGTGATACTGTGGACGAGATATATAGATGATTTGTTTTTTATCTGGGACGGGCCTCAGGAACTATTATGTGAATTTATTACCCATCTTAATGACAACACCCTTAATTTGGCATTCACCGCGTCCATCTCTTCCACTGGCATCGCATTTTTAGATCTTTGGATCTTCATAGAACAAGGGCAGATACAGACTCGCAATTACAGGAAACCTACCTCCACCAATTCCGTACTGAGAGCGTCTAGCATGCACCCGAAACACTGCATTGCCAGCATTCCGCATGGTGAACTTGTTAGAATGAAACGCAACTGCTCGGTGGAATCAGACTACCAAGCAGCAGCACTTGACATTAAATTTAGACTTGCCACCAGAGGGTACTCCCATCCCTTGCTTGACACTTCTGTCAGGAAAATGAGCACGATGCCACGTGCTGCTACCCTCATTTGCAAAACCAGAGACAAAACCGTCTCTTCCAAGAGTATTAGATTTATATCTAAGTACAGCAAAGAATCCAGCCAACTGAAAACCATACTCAGTAAACATTGGGATGTTTTAACAGCAGATCCCGATTTATGTAGTGTTATTACACCTCAAGCTAGTGTTACATTTTCCAGAGCACTTACAATAGGAGACAGAGTTACTTCCAGTCACATGCAACCCTCTAGAAAAGAGCACTGGCTTAATAGCATTCGTGGCTTCTTTAGCTGTGGCAAATGTCGTGGGTGTTGCCATACTTCCTTCAAACGCTTTGAATACACTAACAGTAGTCAAGATCATACATACAAAATCTTCTCCAGAATTTCATGTGCCACCCGATTTGTTGTTTACATTTTATGGTGTCCCTGCAACCTCATGTATGTCGGTAGTACTACAGACGAGCTCAGGGAGCGGATCAAACAGCACAGACGTGCAATAATTAATGTTGACCGTTCTTACCCCATGGCCGTACACTTTTTCGACCATCATAAAAGCAAGGCTGAGCTGTTGAGGTTTGCAGGGGTCAAGATGTGTTCCATTCCCCAAAGGGGTGGAGATCGAGAGAGAACACTGCGTAGGATGGAGTCCAGATTGATTCTCCAACTGGCAACTAAATCCCCTCGTGGCATTAACCGCAATGAGGGTTTACATTGGTTTCTGGAGTAACTTGCTACTGTTTCTGTGATTGGTTCTTAGCTTGCTGCTTACGTGTTTTGTATTTTGTATTTTTATTTCTTAGTTTTTTCTTGTTGTATTATGATTCTTGATTATTTCTGATAAGTTTATTTTGATGAAATACCAGATATTTTTCTGTTTTTTCATATATTTGTTTCTTTTTTTATTTTTAGTCACATATGTACAGGTTTAGGTCTCAGGGGTGCTAAGGAACATGCACATTTCAGCTGTTCTACAACAAAAAGGGTCATGAACTGGGAATTGATTCCCTTAATGTATGTTCCTTTGAAATGTTTTTTGTGCAAACTGTCATCTCACATTTATGTGACTATATGTAAATAAGGTCTTTCTTCTTGGTATACTGCACCACAATGACCAAGATGCATCATTGTGTTTTTTTATAATTATGCACCTAGCCATTGGCTAGTGAGACCACATGACGGTTTTTGTGTTACCTATTTGTGCACCAGTATGAGACCTTTACCACTCACCACTGAAGAGCCCCCGTCTGGTGTGGGCGAAACGGGCGGCTGCCTGTGGCTGCACGCTGCTTGTCGTTTGTCTTATAATGCATTATATATGCATGTTTTAAGAGAGAATAAAAAATTCGTTTTTTACTTGCAAAAACTCTCTTGTGTTTTCTGTGCTGGTGTTCGAGCTGGTCTTGCCCGTGAGAGGGGCGCTTTCTGTGCATATTTGCAGCGGCCGATGCTGCAGCACCAGCTCTGAACCGGCACCGCTCCACACAGATTACGTGTTGCGGTGCAGCGGTGGAGGCGATCCGGTCGCACTTTTCGGCACATCTCCGCTTTCCAGGGCAACTGGATCTCAGTGACCGAGACGCCTCTTCGATGCAGTAAGGAGATTTTCCTGAGGACGGGAGGACGGGAGGAGCCGCTGTGCAGCGTGGGTGGCTACGGGGCAGGAGTGCTCCGGCGCCCCTGACAGCTCCAGCAGGTGAGCCCTTTACTCTTTGAAATATTTTCAGATATTTTGGCATCGAATTCTGCCGCCAGCTTAATGAGACTACCTCTCATGAAGTAGCACAGAACCTCGTATAGCGAGTGTTTTTCCATTGTAATAATGGCGACAAATGACGAGCAGCGTGTGCAGCGCGCAGCCTTACTATTCCAAGACCATAGTGCAACACCATCTACTCAGCAAGCTGCAACAGAACCTTTAAATGATTTTTTGGGACTTATGAAGGAACTACAGGGGCTTGTTAAATTACGCATCAACAAATGGTGGGAGGTCGCTGCACTCAGCAAGTCTATTGAAGTTGCACGCATCCCACGGGGTCTGCGCAATCTGACATTTACTAACTATAAAGACCCTGACCCCAATTTCATGGCTGGTTGGCTTGAACTAAAACACAGACATTCCATTGAAGACCTAGAATTCCTGGTACAATATGCCAAACTTGACCTTTCACGGTTCTCTAACCAAGTCCAAGAGAAAGAAACTGTTCTAACAACTGACCATATGGGCGAACAACTTAACAAAGCTATGAAAAAAATGCAGGATGAAGTAGAAAAATATGAGAATGATATCAGCCAACGAAAACAAAGGAAATTTATACGTGACAAAAAGGATTATGAGCAAAATAGAATCTTTACCTTTGCACGTCGCTTTGACCAGATTAGAAAAAACTATAAAAAATCTACCCCTGCACCGAAACCCATGGCCAGTAACAGTTCAAGCGCAACATCCCTAGTCACTCCTGAAACATCGGAAGGAGAAAATACAGACACTGAGGAAGACGAGCAAATCCGGGATTTTACGGACGAATGGAGACTAGTCCAACTAGACCAACAGTGGAAATCGGGCAGAGACCGCGGAAAACAGCAGGCGACGCCAAGACAAGGCGTAAAAGGAGGAAGAGGACGAGGAAAACGAGGCGGGGCAAACGCAAACGCAAGTGCCAATCGACCAGCAACCCGCTCACAAACACAGACATAAAACCAATTATTATTAACCTGTCTACTCGTAGCTTAGACTCCGATGAAATCTCAGTTCTTGAACTTGGGTTAGGTTTTGCACCAACTGAACACTGGGACTACCCCGAAATCAGGATTGAACTGTACAAATTCTGTAGAAAACTGAAATTGCATAAACATTTTCTCCACAATCCACCACCAGTGGAGGATAATACCAGAAACAACCGCACTCCCTTCCAGATGAGCATTAAGGAGTGGGAAGATCATCAAGCACTTATGCTTCTTCTAGCCGAAAGTACATCAATACCAGAGGAAGAGACGTTAGCTGACATTGACCAAGATCTATGTCTACCCAGCAATCTTAGGAAAAAGTCACGATTTACACCATTTTCCCGGGTTAAAGATAAAATTGACACATTTAGTGATTGTGTCATTACTGAACTTAACAAAAAAAGATCATCAGGGTGGTGTAGAGGTACAGGTGGCAACATGTCTATGGCCCAATTAGAGGCAGTTAAAAGGTTGGAGTCTGATGCCAATATTGTCATCAAACCATCAGACAAAGGCGGAAATATTGTAATACAGAACAGAATTGATTATTGTACAGAAGTTATGCGTCAACTGAATAATGTCTCTTGTTACACTGTTGTTAAGGTGAATCCTCTTAAAGTACTAAAACAGAAGTTAGACACACTTGTTAACAATTGGTTTGGGGTTGGTTTACTTTCTAAACACGAGAAAGATTTTCTCATCATTGATTTTCCAGTTATGCCCACATTCTACCTCCTCCCGAAGGTGCATAAGACCTTGGTTAACCCACCGGGACGTCCCATAGTCAGTAGCATTGGGAGCTTAACTGAACGTCTCTCTCAATTTGTTGACTTCCACATCCAATCGGATGTTCATACCTTGTCCTCTTACTTAAGGGATAGTACATCTCTATTAAACTTGCTCTATGACATGGAATGGCAGGACAATTACCTTTTGGTGACATTAGATGTCACCAGTCTCTACACATGCATAGAACATCAGGCAGGTTTATCAGCACTCTCTTATTTTTTGAGGAAGAAGTCAACCAGTTACTCCCAATTCTGCGACATGATTCTTACCATGACAGATTTCTGTTTAACCAGTAATTTCTTCACGTTCCAGGAGCAGATTTTCCAACAACTGCGGGGGGTTGCGATGGGGGCAGCCTTCGCACCCTCCTACGCTAATCTGTTCCTGGGATGGTGGGAGGAGGTTGTTGTTAACCATGATGCGAATTTGTGCTATATGAATCATGTGATACTGTGGACGAGATATATAGATGATTTGTTTTTAATCTGGGACGGTTCTCAAGAATTACTGTGTGAATTCATCACTCATCTTAATGATAACACCCTTAACTTGGAATTCACCCCGTCCTTCTCATACACTGGTATCGCATTTCTGGATCTCTGGATCTTTATAGAACAAGGGCAGATACAAACACGCAATTATAGGAAACCGACCTCCACCAACTCTGTGCTTAGAGCTTCTAGCATGCACCCGAAACACTGTATTTCCAGCATCCCTCATGGTGAACTTGTCAGAATGAGACGCAACTGCTCGGTGGAATCTGACTACCAAGCAGCTGCACTTGATATTAAATCTAGACTTGCCACCAGAGGGTACTCCCATCCACTACTTGATACTTCTGTTAGGAAAATGAGCACGATGCCACGTGCTGCCACCCTCATTTGCAAAACCAGAGACAAAACTGTCTCTTCCAAGAGTATTAGATTTATATCTAAATACAGCAAAGAATCCAGCCAATTGAAGACGATACTCAATAAACATTGGGATGTCTTAACAGCAGATCCCGATTTATGCAGTGTGATCACACCCCAAGCTAGTGTCACATTTTCTAGAGCCCTCACAATAGGAGACAGAGTCACCTCTAGTCACCTGCAATCCATCAAAAAAGAGCATCCGTGGTTTCTTTAGCTGTGGCAAATGCCGTGGCTGCTGTCACACTTCATTTAAATGCTTTGAATACACTAACAGTAGGCAAGATCATACATACAAAATCTTCTCCAGAATTTCATGTGCCACTCGATTTGTTGTTTACATTCTATGGTGTCCCTGCAACCTCATGTATGTCGGCAGCACTACCGACGAGCTCAGGGAGCGGATCAAACAGCACAGACGTGCAATTATTAATGTTGACCGTTCTTATCCTATGGCCGTACATTTTTTCGACCATCATAAAAGCAAGGCTGAGCTGTTGAGGTTTGCAGGTGTCAAGATGTGTTCTATGTCTCTAAGTCTCAAAGGGGTGGGGATCGAGAGAGAACACTGCGTAGGATGGAGTCTAGATTGATTCTCCAACTGGCAACTAAATCCCCACTTGGTATCAACCGTAATGAGGGTTTACATTGGTTTCTGGAGTAACTTGCTACTGTTTTCATGATTGGTTCTCAGCTTGCTATTCATGTATTTTGCATTTTTCATTTTGCATTTTTTATTTTTATTTTTTTCATGGTATACTATGATTCTTGATTATCCTTGATGAGTTAATTCTGATGAAACACTGGATATTTTTCTGTTTTTTCATATATCTGTTTCATTTTTAATTTTTAGTCACATATTTACTGGTTTTGGTCTCAGGGGTGACAAAGAACATGCATATTTTTCTTACTGGAATTCATTCCTGTATTATTACAATTTGTTAAACAGCAACAGGGTCATCGTTTTGGAATTTATTCCTTCAATGCATGCTCTTTTGATATTTACTTTTTTTTTCCCCCATTCTATTTCTTTGCAAACTGCTGTATCACATTCATGTGATTTTATGTAAATGAGGTCTTTTTTCTTGGCATACTGTACCACAATGACCAAGATGCACCATTGTGGGTTTTTACATTCATGCTCCTTGCTGTGTGTCCTCAGGTAGCCCGGTTGACTCCTCTCCGTTCCTCTTAATTTTGGTAGAAATGTCTAAAGCAAAATACACTGCTGCATCAGACTCAGATTACAGATAATGTGACTATGTGTTAACAAAAATGTGCAGGGCATTGTGCCTGAGCAAGTGTGGGCACAGCATGATCTCAAAGGTGCAGAATAGAGAGGCTGAAGGTGCAAGTGCAGACCAGTGCTACAGTGTGTGTACACCCTCAACTGCACCTTTATGCTGACCAAGACCAGTGTACAATTGATTGAAGGTGTTGGTACAGACTAGTTTGTGGGTTAGCCCAGTAAGCATGTGCAGAGAAGTACATATGGGCAATTGGGTGCAGTGGATCTTATTTCGGCAGGAAGGTTCAGATGAGCATGGGTAGGCTGGACCAGAGGAGTGCAACAGAAAGGGTGTAAAAGATGTGCAGAAGTAGAGGAAGTACACGTAGTGCAAATACAGCCAAGTCTTGAATGTGGGTAAATATATCAGGCTCCTTAATTTTGGTGTAGGCTCCTACAAAATCAGTACAAAGAGCCCGGCTGTCTACCTGTTAAAATAGCTTAATTTCTAACACTGATGTCAGTACATTAGCAGTTCATCTTCTTGTTTCCACTGCTAGCCTTCGTGAAACTGTGCCAATGGCATATTAAAAGCCATGTTGCCAGTTTAAAGGGACCCACCATACAATACTTTGCTTTATATAACAGGCAGCGAAATGCTGTCAATATATATACTTTAATTCTATAGTTTCTGAAAAAATGTCGTCTGTGCAGATGGTTATGAAAAT
>JASDQV010714987.1:0-10470 GCA_030180145.1 Desmognathus organi
TGGGGTCCTCACCCAGAGGGAAGGTTAGGGGGATGCCTTTGTAGTGTCAGCCCCCTCCCTCTTCCTCAGTGGAAGCTTCTCCAGGCCCCTGTGGCTCTGGAATACAGCTCCCACCCTCCCCTTTTGACCATGCCGGCCAAAAGTTGTTGGGGATTCCTTTGTGTGAGGGAAGCCAGGCTTGGGTTGCCCTAAACTGTTTTTTCTCGGGCTTTTGCAGGCAGAGAACTTGCCTGGCAAGGCTGAAACTTCCATCTCGAGGTTACACCCCCTGAGATGGGAATATTCTTGGTTTGACCCAGCTGTTGGCCCATCAGCCAAAGCTGGGGGTATAAAGAACGTGAGCCTGGCTCATGTTTCTCTCTCCTTGATTTTATCTCTGAGTATCCACATGTTGTGGAACTGCAGAGAGGTTTCTGCTGAGGAAGACGGGCTAAGGGAGGAGCACCTGGTCTTCTGTGTCTGAGCCACGATATCTCAGCCTGGCCTAGCAGCGACGCATCAGAGTTTGGCTACCTCGTCCTTTCGAAGTCATTGGAGTGGTGAGTCCTGATCGACCGTCTGTGGTATTGGCCTTGTAGTGACTTGATATTTTCCAAACAATTGCTGTGCTTTTCCAAACCACTGTATTGTTTGACGTCTATTTCACCTTGTTTGCTTGCTGGAATAACTCACCTCTTTTGTGTTGAGAATAAAGTACCCATGAACGTTCTTAATCATTTTACCTATTTTTGAGCTAATAAATCAGTGTCTCTTTTTGAAAAAATCCGACTTGATTGCCATCATTGTGTGACATTTTTGGTGTCTGTGCATAAGGGTGGACGATCCCGGTTTAGTAACACCCCTAGTTATCTCATAGACCTCTGCATGTTGCACGCCCAGGGTGCTGAACTAGGTGGCGTGTTTGTACGAAAGGGCAGGTGTGCTACCCCTGGTCCCAATATCGTCACAGCTTCCTGAAACAAGTGTAGTCTGGTGTGATCCTGAGAGCGAGCAGAAGATTATTCCAGAGAGCAGGGCCATATGCGAGGAAAGACTTTCCAAGACCACCCTGCTTGATGAGCGCAAGGCATATCAGTACAGGCTGGAAGGTAGATGGTAGGGGTCGACTAGGTGCATAGAGTTTTATCCTATCTTTAAGATAGCTGGGTGCCTGCTCCAAGAGACATCCTTGCATCACCGATAGTGACTTAAATTCAGTACGAGCCCTGACTGGCAGCCAATGTAACTCCTTTCTAAATTCGGTGATATGCTGTCTTCTCTTGATGCCTGTCTACCATCCCTGACTCTATCAATGAGGCCTGGATGAACCATCTCCTCAAAAAACCCTCCCTCAACCCCCCCACCGCTCCATTACCACTAATTACCGTCTTATCACCAACGTACCTTTCTGATTTAAAATTCTAGACTGTGCAACCTACCTGCAAATTCAACAATACCATGAAAATCACAAGGTACTCAGTCTTAGACAGTCAGGATTCGGCCTGGGCCATAGCATGGAGACCACCCTGCTGGATCTCAAAATCCAGATGGACGGCATCTGTGACTGGGGCAACCTGGTTGCACTCCTTCTTCTTGACCTGTGGGTGGTTTTCGATTTGGTAGACCATTTGGTGTTCTGCCAACACTTAGCCACCACAGCAAACCTCTCCCCTGCTACATCCCAATAGGTCACCACTTTTTTTTATCAGACAGGACCTCTAAAGTCTTCTCAGGTGAGAATGAGGCCCCATATACGCTTGTGATTTGCAGTGTCCCAAAGGGTTCATGTGTGTCACCTGTTATAAACTCGACATACTGGAGTGACGTACACCAACTTTGCAGATGTCATGCAAATCCTCCTCCCCATCACAGGACACTACACATCCAACTCCATTGCCATTCATAGAATCTTCGATGTCGTTCAGGTTTGGATGGCCAAAAGCGATCTCTGCCTCAATGACGATAAGACTGAAGTACTAATTGTCGGCACCCGGAACAAACTACAACAACTCCCCAATGACTTCACTTCCTTCACTACAGCTGGAAACTGCACCCCTGTTTCCAAGTCAGTCAAAACCTTAGGGGTTTGCCTAGATGCAGAACTTAACATGACCAAACAGATTATCCATTTGTATGATCCTCCTCTTAACAGGAAACATGGCTGAAAGAGCCAATTGGCATAGAAGGTTATCAGGGCTTCTTTAACCAGGGTTTACCCTCTGCATCTGGTTGGGCTCGGGGGGAGGCTTACTATACACATAAAAAACACTCTCTTAATGCAAGTTAATGTTGTAGATAACAGCAATCCTAGCTTTCTCATCCTAGACCTCAAATTAGAACAGCCAAAAAGGAAAACACAGAAAGTAAACTTTTTCCAAGTCATTCAAGTGTAGAACAAGAAATCACCCGCCCATTTCTTCTGCTTTTCAGCAAGGGTAAAGGACACATCTCTTTAAGGAATACTTGATGGAACCATAACCAAGGAAAAATACCCAAACTGACCCTGTTCCTCTAGCCGCCCAAGCTGTTCATTCTACACGTGTCATGCTGTAAATACGTGTCTTTAATGTCTTAACTTATATTTTTATTTAAAATCATAAAGTAGGTAGGTTTGTTTAATCATGGCTGCTGAATCTGTGTGTTTATGAGGGGAAAGCCTCCCTGACGATTGCAGTGTCAGGACAATGGACATATCGACATCTTGAGAAAAACTATTGCTTGATTACTAAACAGGTATACCTTTTTTAATGCCCCTTACAAGGGGACGGAGAAAATAGGGAATTTAGATTCGAGGAAAGGTGGTGTTGATCCTAACCATTTTGTAAAGCTTTTTCTCATTAAAGTGCACTACTTTTTTTGATTGATTTTGAATTTCGAATGTTTTGTGTCGACGATTATGTCTAAAACATTCTTTTGTAAATATTTATTTGCAAAGTGATAGATCTTATTGATATAAATTAGGAATCAAGTATTTTGTTGATACTACAGGACTAAGTTAAAAAAAAGAAACTAAACTCCTCATAAGGATTATTACATCTAGTAATTACAGATTGCAGCGCCAGTATGGTGGACGTATCCCCCTCATCATGCAGTCCACAATTCCAATGGAGGAACCCTCTGTAGACACAAAGAACTTTGCACCTCAAAACAAGAGCACACCCACATTTTTGCTTTTCTATTGCCCTAAAGACTGCCAAATTGCCATTATGAAAGAGTCTGGCTAAAGGAAATTGATGAATAACAGACAAGAACAGAAGCAGGAAGGACACATTAAGATTCATGTGCTGGACTCTAGCTTCCAGAAAGCCAAGGAACTGAGAGTGGGGATACACAGACTGGACAAACCCCGCCCAGCCCTAGTTTGGGACCTTGGGATATATCCCAGGGCCACAAACTTGGATGAGTGTCAGGAAAACCGGGAATCCTGGAGGTGGCAGAAAATCTTGGCAAAACGGGACTGAGGAGCAACCAAACAGCAATGGTGACTGCTGTGAAGCCTGGAGGCAGAAAGAAAGTGAAGGAAAGAGACCCTGTGCTAGTCCCTCCCTATCCACGACGGGAGGCTGGAAGGATATGAGGGAAGATGGAAAAGTTAAATTAGCTTGGATGACACCTCAAGGGACTGTCACAGCATACCAGAAGAGATGAGTGGAGACAGAGTGCCAGAGCAGCAGAATCAGAACAATGCCTAAGCCTTTACAAACGCAAGAACGAAAATATCAGTAAACCGCTTATATCATCGTAGACTACATGGTTCTGACATCATCTTACCCTCAGAAAGACCCAACAGCATCTCTGACAGGAGACTCCATAATTAAAGGACAACAGTGGAAAGAGAAGGACCTTTTAAAGGTGAACCAATGTGAACTGTATACGCCGCTTGGTAACAGCTGACCTGGATGACTGTTGGTCAATCAGTTCAAATCCTTAATTGACCAGGGAACCGTCTTTTGAAAAGCAGCAGTCAGTAACTGGTGGAGAAAGAGAGACAGACAAGCAGACTGGAGTGTTCACTCATCCCTCCACAGGGCAAAGGCATTTCACCAAGGCAAAGGTGAACACAGAGACGGCCATCTTCACTCCTAAAGTGGTGTGGCCTAGAACCTGCTCCGGCTATACCAAAGAACGGCTGGAATAAACCAGTGGGCTGTAACCCCGCACGATTTCTGTATTAATCCTCGGCAAGAATTGGTCTGAAAGGACCAAGAGAGTACTTATCTACACTCGCTTAGACAATGTCAGCTACCCCTGATGAAACTGCCGTAACCCTGACTAGTGGTTAGCGCATGAGGGACTGATTACCTTTTGGGACCACACAAGTGGCCAAGCTGACCAGGAGTTCAAATACGGATAGCCCAGGAGTTGGTAAACTTGACCACGAGTGAAAATTTGGTGAAAGGCGACCCCGACCTGGGACGATAATTTGATAAGAGGCAGCCCAGGTGGTGGCTACCCTGACCCGGGATGAAAAACTGGAGTAACATTCCAGGAGGTGTTGCCCCAGACCGGGGTGATAATTTGGTATGGAAAGAGAAAAATGTACAGCAGAATGGGCTCAAATCCTTAACTGGGGTAGGAATATGGTCTTGTGTGTATGGAAACCATTGAACCCTTTAAGATGAAATCACTAGAGCCTGAGTGCAACGGTGTGATGATAATTTTGTTTGGAGGCTGAAAAAAAGCTTTCAGAAATTTATGATTTTTAAACTTCCATTTATCAAGAAATATTTGGGACAAGGCCCATTTGGCTCAAAAGACAAACTCCTTAAAAGAGACAGTAAACGACTACAGCATTATATTTTGAGGGTTTTGATTGATTTTGAGAGGTTTCCCAAGGGTTGCTCAGAAACTTATCCTCACAGAGGATGGAGGATCTGTTTATCAGCAAGCTTATTCTAGAATGTATTTATTTATTTAATCTTTTTATATTGCGATTATGGCCCACTTGCCTTTAAACCGTGATAACAATTACAAAACTGTGATATCAACAAAATGTAAAAGTTCCGGGGAAAAGACAACAAAAAAATGCAAGTGAGAGGGGGCAAGCGCTCGGGTGACCCACTGCCCACTGCTCAGTTGCATACAAGTGTCAGGGCTGAGGGGCGCGCCCTCCGAGTTTATTCTGTGCTGCTCTCTTTTAACAGTTCTTGATTATTTCTTTGGGGGAGATGTGATGCCCCAGCAACATTGTTGTCTTGAATCCTGGGGTTGTGGGGTTATGTTTGGTTCATGGCTGTTGGATGGTGCTTTTTGATGGACCCTAGCCACTGTCTTCTGTATCTGGCCTGATGGCTGTTGTGCTCTCTCGGGCTGGTTGGCTTTGTGAGTCACCTCCCCCGCCCTGGGTGTTCCAAATCATTCTGCTATTCCTGTGCATCCCTTGCTAACAGATGGTTTTTCAGAGACCTCTTTAAGAGGTGGAAGTGTGATGTCATCCTCAACTTCGTCGGGAGGGAGTTCCACAGTACGGTGCCTTTGTATCCTATGGTTTTGCCGCCCTTGGTCTTTTTGCAATGTTTAAGCGGGGGCAGTTGCAACCTCTGGTGTGAACGTGGGTTTCTGTTCGAGGGTCTGAGAGGAATCCATCTCTGCATGTAGCCAGGGTCCTTTTTCCTTATAGTCTTCCAGATCCATTGCAGATTCTGAATTCAATCAATGAATCTACTCTCAGCCACTTCAGCTTTGTCCTCCATGGGGAGATTCTCTCTCCTCGGGAGAGAGAAGATCATCCCGAAGGCTCTATTTTGGACCTTCTGGAGCTTCTGTAAGATCTTCTTTGTTCCTCCTAGGTGTATGAAGGATCCATAAGCTAAGCGTGATCCTACCAATGCTTGAGTCAAGGTAAATTCTGAGTGTGGTCAAGTAGTGGGAAGATCCTTGCAACGGTATTCAATTGATGGTTACAGGCCCGCACTGTGACAGCTGCATGCAATTTCCCGTCCAGGTGGCAGTTCAGCAGGTTGCCTAGATCTCTAGTCTTATCTACATGTGTGGGAGCTGGACCCCACGCATCTGGCCACGGTATATAGATGGTGCTGTAGATCCTCTAGCACCTTCCACCGCCATGATCTCTGTCTTTTGGCTATTAAGTTGCACAAAGTTGGGGTCAGCCTGTAGCACACAAACAGTCATAGCTCCCTGTCCCGGGGCCTTGTCTTGGAAGAAGACGATAGTAAGGATTGGCCACATTTATACCCGGCCCATCTAGGGCTACCAGAAGATCCAGCCTTTAAAGATGAAGTTGCTACTTTACCGGCTCAGGTATTGGCCAGTAGCATCCTGGGGTTCCCAAGAGCAAGAGCTAATCAAAACTGGGCCTGCCTTAATATTTGGAGCGGATTAATTTTGAGGAACACATAAGCCATTCTCCCGCCCAGCCCATGGATATAGTGAGCTTGACAGAGCAGCTGCCCATGCCCTTGTCAAACAAAGGGAGTACGCTGGTGAGCCAGGAAATGACAACAGACCGGCCTTCTGTAGAAGGTACTTTATAAAAAGGGAAACCCAATGACCCGCCAGGCCATAGAGAGTAACCCGCAAGAGCAGAAGCAGGCGATCCATTTAGAAGACCCGGACAGCCTCGAGCTAACTGTATCCAAGACTGTCAATGCCACGGAGAACAGTATAACTCAGACAAGTAGCGCTGAGGAGTCACTCTTTGAAGAGAGTGGCAATCAAGGGGGCAGGATGGCCTTAATTAATGCAAGCTCAGCCATCGCACACGTGTTAGAAATTCATGACCTAATTCAACAGTCAGACATTCAGCTACTAGCCATTAATGAAGCATGACTAAAACAGATATAGGACCCTATCGTCCATGACCTTATGCTGGTGGGTTACAACATTATCTCCAATACAAGAAAGGACCGTACAGGGGGTGGAGTGGCCATGATAGCCAAACAAGAGCTTGGACTTTGCCAGATAACATTCTCCAGTGAACCAGTCACCTATGAATATCTCATGGCAAAAGGAGGACCGACGGGATATCCCTCCATTACATTTTTATGTATTTACCACTCACCAGGAGAAGAAGATGTATTTCTTGATGAACTACAGCTGACCCTGGAGAAGCTGCTCACCCATCCATGTAAACTGGTCATTTGTGGCGATTTTAACATCCATTTTAACAAGCCTCAGGATCCATTTGCCAGTAAACTACGCACAATATTAGACAACTTGTACCTGACAAATTATTTAAAGTGCCCTACACACCGTTATGGGAATCAATTGGATCTCATTCTTCAGTTTCGACTCCGCTGGTGCAGGTCAAGGTGACCTCAATGCCATGGGCAGACCATAAAATTCTGTCGGCCATCATTACAGAATGGAGAGGGAAGAGAGTGCAGGCAACTTTAAGTAGAGCAGAAAAGATCCCAAGAAGAGATTTCAAACGTCTCACACCAACAACATTTAATGAGATGTGGGAAACCTGTGCTAGCCGAGACCTCACCTTTAACAATCAAGATGCTATCTTTCACACAAAGTTGATTTTAACAAGAGATGTTATCTGTACCATCAAGATGGTCAGGAAGAAAACGGCAGTGCAACTAACTAATAAATGGTTCCTGAGTCAGTTACTGAAGAGCATTGGCGAGAGCATGGTGAAAGAACAGGAGACAAAAAGATCTGATCTCCTATCAAAAACATCAGGTCCACTACAAGATGGCGATAAAAAATGCAAAGAAGACCTACGTACATGGCCAGATCACAGGGGCAGCGAATTCCACACAGGCACTTTAAGACATCAAAACAGCTGCTCTCTCCTCCGCAGATTGCTACGCCAGCTCTTTCACCCAGGGAGGTTACAGCCATGTGTGAAGATTTGGCCACATACTTCCAATCCAAAGTCTTAGCCATCTGGCAGGATATTGAAAAAAGTCTGGCAAAAAAGTCCGGCAAGAATCTTATTAATGCAGGTTCAGAATACAACCATAGTAGAATATCAAGAGACCCTTTTGCCACATTGTTGAATATCCCAAAAGGGGAGATGGTCTGGTTTACTGAAGGGTAGAACATTGGACACTTAAGAACCACTTACCCTACCTGTACAGGATAATAGGGCCTTCTGGCCTTCTTCATTTGGTACCCTTCCAACCTGGTGGAATTTGCCAAAAATCTCAAAATTTAGATCTCAGCTTCTTTGTCACCTGAACTACAGGGTAGTGCCTGCTGCAGTTCGGGCTTCTACAAACTTAAAATATTAAAGAAAGTGGTCCCATATTTCCCAGTGGAACTTTGCCCCGTGTTCTTGCCTCTGTCATCTCAGGCACACTTGATTATTGCAACGCTACATTGTTGGCTCAGCCAGCTTACCACATCCAGAGACTGCAGTTGCTGCAAAATTCGGTGGCTCGCTTAGCCACTAGAACTCCCACCTGCCAACATATAACACCTGTGTTGCGTTCCCTTCATTGGCTCCCGGTGGTTGCCAGGATCCGCTTTAAAGCTCTTTGTATCATCCATCCTGCAGTCGCTTGTCGGGGTCCAGCCGTTTCTTAGGGATAAGCTCACCCCCTATAGTCCCTCCCGTGATCGGAGATCTACTGGAGCTCGCCTGCTGATGCTTCCTCGCTTTGTGAAGATGACTATTGCCCCCCTCTGTGGAATTCTCTTCCCCGCCGTGCTTCAACATATTGAGGACCACCTGGTCTTCTGAAAAAACTGAAAACACTGCTGTTCGATAATTTGGTGTAATCTTTTTCTTTTTTTTTGCTGTTAGCTAGGCTGTATTGCTTTCTATATCCATAGCAGGAAACCCTCGGGTAGCAGTGCGCTCTACAAATGCAAAATCAAATCAAATCATATCAAATCATAGGGGAAGATAGCTTTATGATCTAACTGACCCTCACAAGTCTAGGAATCTTCCATCTATACAAGAAATAGATCATCATGGACAGCAAGCAACTTAGTATGGAGTGGGAAGAGGTGGATCCTGAACTGTAAATATTGGATGAATTCTTGGTGGTGGAAGGAGGAGAAGATATTATGTTGAAAGTAAAAGTTTTTTTTTTTAAATTATCCAGAGAGGTAGATTGTTAGGCATGACATACCTTAGGATGTCCTGTGTGAGGCACTTCCATCCAGAATAATTTTCATTTAATAATAATTATTATTTATTTGTTACTTTGTAAAGCGTTTTAGCCCGGAGGCATCTAAGCGCTGAGTCATAGTGAAGCTTGTACATAACATAGAAGGTGGCTACAAAGACAAACAATTTGAAGTAATAGATTTGTGTGGTAGTAATGGTGTCTTTGGTTGCATAGGCAGAGACAGTCATAGGTGGTTGCAGCATTTTTTGCAGTTGAGTCAATAAGAAGTCAAAAAACGTTAGTTGAAGAGATGTGTGTTTAGTGAATGTCGGAAGATCCAGTAAGAGTTCTCATCCCAGAAGCGGCACGGGAGGGTATCCGAGAGGGAGGGGGCAAGGAAGGTGATGGATGAGCCTCCTGCTTTTTTAAACTTAAACCTTGGGACAAGTAGGGAGTTATTGTCGGAAGAGCAAAGAGTTCTTGTGAAAGGATGGTGTTTGGTGACTGGAATGAGGTAGTCTGGGGCAGTGTTGTGGAGGCAGCAGTGGGTGATTGAAAGGATCTTAAAGTCGATGTCAGATTTTACTGGGAGCCAGTGGAGGTCTCTTCTGGCTTCTGTGACATGTTCTTTCTTGCCTGGGCCAGACACAATTCTTACAGCATTATTTTGAATTGTTGTTTTTAACTTTGACCTTTGTGTCTAAAGATTTTATCTGGTCTTGTCTGTCACAGTATTCAGATGCAATTTGTTGTTCCCTCTGAAGGAGAGGTAAACTAGCTGTTTCTCCCAAATTCCCGACTTCTTTGATCCGATCAGCTACATAGGCTTATATTTCCAGCCTATACCAAACACCAGAGTTTAATGACATGAGGGTTAGTCACACATTTGACAATACAATCAGATCTGTTTAGTCTTGTGTTTCCTGGAGTTTTACTTGTCTTGCCAGAACCTAGGGTTATCAGCCTCTGCTTCTTCGCAGGATAAGCTCAGCTCATGACTAGATTGGTAGCCTCTATAGACCCGATGAACTAGTTACGTACCATTGGGTAACATTGGTTCTGCTGGATAGTAAGGGGTTTCCAGAATTCTCATCTTGAACCATGTGATCACGCTGGTTCCAGTCAGGCAGCTGAAGATTTTTCTGAAGGAATCGGTACCATTGATAAGTGAACAATAAATGTCTCTGAGAAGACCGATTCTAGTGTGTTGTACCTAAATCACGCCGTATTGCACCTCTACTAACTGCGGTTGCCTGAGGTAATACAAAACACATACTGGAACATACAGGCAGTATAGCAGAAGAGACAAATGTGACGAAAGAGGGGCCCGCGGTAGCAACCGGCCCGTTTCGCACATACACACCCCCTAGTTCAACGCCCTAGGCCTGCCTCGTGCAGGGCCCTTCTGAGATAACTAGGGGTGTCAAATACAGGATCGCTCACTCTTAACGTGCAAACACCA
>JASDQV010737141.1:0-10399 GCA_030180145.1 Desmognathus organi
GAACAGGGACTGGACAGAGGACCAGACTGCTGATCTCTATTGTTGGCATGAACAGGGACTGGACAGAGGACCAGACTGCTGATCTCTATTGTTGGCATGAACAGGGACTGGACAGAGGACCAGACTGCTGATCTCTATTGTTGGCATGAACAGGGACTGGACAGAGGACCAGACTTCTGATCTCTCCTGTTGGCATGAACATGGATGAGTTTACCATCCTGTAGATTAGGAGTTACCTGCTCTGGTCTCTGGTTTAAAACCTGCTGCTGTTCAAATGTTATGTCTGTTTCGTTTGCCTTGTTTTTCTGTTTAGCGCTTTGACGCCTCAGGGTTAGGCGCTCTATAAATGATTAAATAAATAATAAATGTTACAGAACATTTCTTGGGATAAAGATGGATTGAGCCTGACGCTTGAGACTGTGGCTGCTGGAAGTAAAGCAGCCCTGGCATCTCTTTCATTGGTCAATTCTACCATTCAGGTGGATTGGGCGGTAAAGAAAGTTGTACAATTTTGGCACAGATTTGATTGTGAGCGTAGGTAGATAAGGGCATACTGCAAAATATGCAACCTCCAATAAGGATCAGACTGTGAGATTGGGCAGACTAAATGATTGTAGGAACATGGAAAAGGCTGTGTGAATATTGGGAAGGTTGTGATAGAAATACATTTCTGGATACAGGTAGAAGGAAATAACAAGAACTGTGTGTGGCCATCTATAATCAATAATTCTATTACATTTCGATTACCTGGTAAAACCTGAACCTCTCTGGCCATGTTGTACCTGGCCAGACTTTGTTGAAATTGTTCAGCCCCACAAACAATGTTTCTTTTAGTTTGTTTATCAATGGTTGATTTCTGGCCTTTCAAAGGTTAATTTCTGGCGAAAAGAAAGTTAATGCTTCTAGTATCTCTACAGGGACTCTATATGGGGGTGTATACTGCACCTCATTATTTCAGCAAGAAAGATGGGGGTGGCATTTCCCAAATATCAACTTAAAATCAGTTCCTACAGAGAGAGTTTACAGTAAAGCAGGCCCCAGTGCTTGCTGTTGCTCTGATGCTGGCAGCAGTGATTCATGACACTCCCTACTGTGACATCAGCTGATGATGTCAGAGAAAAGCCCTAAGTTCTGAAAAGAATGTTTTCAAACTGTGGGTAAAGACTGCGAGGAGGCAGTAGGTTGATTTTTGCTATGGCGGTAAGAAAAAGTATTTTTACTCATAACTAGCCTTTGTGTGAACGTGGTTATTTGTTGGAATGATTTGTCTCGAGTATTGTTCAGTTCTACTGTCCTGGCTTGGCTCTGGCTCTGCTCTGCGGTGACTTTTCTGGCTTGCCCACCGCTATGGAGATTGGCACTGATTGGTAGCAGAGGCGCCATTGCTTCTCATGGGCAGTGACTCCCATAGTAACCTGCCAGAGTCAGATTGAACTCTGAACTCTGCAATAAAAAATCTCACCCTTATTCTCTCAACATTATTGCAGTTCGGCTTTAAAAATGAGAAAATACGTATACAGTCAAATGCGATATTCCTTTTGAGGGCAGCAGCGGCCTCTGTAGTTTTTAGTTGGGCATTTTTGTGAGTTTGTGTGAGTTGTATTCATTTTGGAACGTGCATCTTGCTTTTAAAAATGCCCATTTTGTACGTTTTTGTATGTACTTTACTTCCTGCTTCTGACAGATTAAATTAATCCAACGGATAGATTGTGTGTGGCAGTGACGTTGGTCTAATTTCTCAGTGTGTTTGTGAGGGATTGTGGCCTTTTGCTTGCTCGCGACACTTTGCTGAATTTACAGCACAGCTGGACTTCGGGGGGGGCGGGCGGGGGGAAAGGCTGTTGGAACTGTCGGAGTATGATTCAAGGTGTTATCTAGTGTAGGGAGCCGGTGGCACTTGTGATTTTGTTGGGGCTGTTAAAGATGAGGCTATAAAACGTAATGAATAAGCGGGATGGGGTACATGCAGTCACGTGTTGAGATGGCTGGTCTGAATATTAGTAATGTAGGCGATGCTTTGAAACGCTCCTCAGGGGGTGACTCTTACTCGGGTCATAATACATCGGGTGTGCTCATGGGCGCCCGCAGGGCGTAGGGAGGGCAAGGGGGCAACTGCGAAAGCCCATGGGTGTGCTTGTGCTCAGATTTAAGTATAGGCAGGGTAGACATGTTTTGGTCTCGTGTCTGTTTTACTAGTGAATGTGTGGGATATAATCTGTCACTTACTGCCCACTGCAGAGATGGGGTCCATAGTGGGACACAGGCAGGCTTTCGAAATGAATTGTTTGTCCAATCATGATTCCACAAACAGAGACAGAATACTAGAAGCAATAATGCACAGAAATGCGTGTGAGATTCCTAAACACAGTGCACTTTCCTTGACTGACATTTGTGTAGTTGTGCATCCTTGATGGAACTCCATGTTATGAATAAAAGGTGCTTAACTTTTGTGTCTTTGTGAGGTTAAGGTGCAATCCGTGTTAGGCGCTTCCTTGTCTCTAAAGAGAAACTGGTATCAACCTGATATTCCTTAACATGCAGACCTGTGGGCTGTGGGGCCCTGGGAGGTAATACTGCGCTTCCTGTTATGGGAGGGTTTCTGGGTCCCTGAGTGACAGTGTGCTGAATACTGCAAACTTCTAGCCCTTAGTGGCTAGGACACCCCACTAAAACCCCAACCTTTGCAAAGATTTTAATGACTGAAAGGTCTGCACCTTTGATTCATTCCATCCTGAAGTCTCACTGAGAGACCTATAGACATCCATCTCTCAGAGGTCAGGCAGTCCCCTCAGACAGGAAGCACATCCTATTCCATCACCACACCACAAAAACAGGCGCTTTTAAGGGATAAGAGGCAGCAGAAGATTCTTCCCTTGTAAAATGTGCTAGGATTAAAAAAAGTTAGGATACATGATTTAATTTGTTTCAGGTAGTTTTTACACCCTTAATTGCTCTCACACAGCTGCAGTGTGTTCAGCTTTGGAATCTGCTTTGCTGTGTTTAGTTTTCTGCCTTTTGCATCACGAAGTGCCGTCAAAAGGCAGGAAACTATTGTAAATGAATAGAAAAAGGGCTTTTCATTACAGCCAAAGCAGTAAAGTTGTCCCATCACTAGAATAACATTGTAGTACCCCTCCACCTGTCCTGGCCTCACCCAGCGCTTTGATCTCTTCCTTCTTCACGATCAGTGTCGCAGCCATCACTTTCTCCAGAACCTCAAACTCCTTTCCCACCATCTGTCACTGCTAATTGTCAACCTCTGACCCAAGCACAGTCCCTCATCCATCCCACCCTCTGAGAAGCTGACTTACTTTGCTGCGTCTTATCTTTTACTGGGACAATAAAACCGACTAGGAGCACTGGCGCACACATTGAAAGCTGGCAGACAATTACCTAAGTCACTTTGTAATCTGTGCTCTGAAACTTTCCTATTCCCTTTTTAAACAGCAATAGATTGCCTTTTTCGGTGGCCTCAGAGCACTCATGCACACACTGAATCCTTTCTTTCTTTCTTTCGCTCTTTCTCTTTCTTTCTTTCTCTTTCTTTTTCTCTTTCGTATTCTTCCCTTCTATCATTATTCTCTTTTCTTCTTTATCTTTTCCTAGTTTCAAAAGCTTTTTTTTTTTATTTTTAGAAAATGTTTCTTCTAATAAGTGTGGTTTGTAAATGTGCTTCAGTTTCTTTATCCTAAGAAAGAACAGAAGCAAAGGCCATCATTCAGGGCTTCTTATTTAGTCACATATTTAAAAGGGGAATCATTTAAATATTCAGTCAGTGCCATGAGCCTTTTTTATGAATGGTAAAAATACCAAAATGCATTACAGAATGAATGTAAAAGAACATTGAGCGGACATTTTGCAATACAGAAGTTTTTATGGTGGTATGAGGGTGCAAACATGCATCCCCGCCCACTAGACGGTAAAGCCTCTTGGTTAAGCCGAGACGCCCCCAATGGCACGTTCGTTGGGCTGCTCCGCTCAGAAAGAGGATGAGTCGATTGGGTCCCAGGAGCAGCCGTAGATGAGGCAAGTGGCTAGATGCCAAGCCGAGCGCCCATCACTGGATTCTCAATAGAAACCCGCTGTGCCCCCTTGAAAAATAGGTTCTGCTAGTCATGGCAATCAGCATCCTCCTCCCCCCACTACCCCTGCCCACCCTCAGCCCCAGCTCAGTGGAGTATAATTTTTGTACGATGCATAAAACGTGCTCGGAGCACTGACTGATTTTTGGGGTTTTGGGAATGAATAACAAGCCCTAAATGCTGGCATTTGCTTCTATTCTTTCTAAAGATAAAGAAACTGAGGAACCATTCCACAACATTTGTTTGGTAGCGCAGTGGGTAAAACCCCAGCGCTTTCAACCCAATGGGCACTGATTAAAATCCCGACCCTACCGCCTAAAAAAACAATAAATGTAAAATCTGAAAATGTGTTTTCTCCAATATACCGGCACCAGGGGATGTCCCTGGAGGCCTGCTGATGTTGCGCCCCCTGGTGGCTGCCCGTGCCGCCCATGGTAAAGATTGTCAAGTAAATACTGAGACTAATTGTTGTGCCTTTTAGATCATTTCTCTATTTTCTAAACATTTAAAACAAATACAACGATGAACATCAATGATGAATTTTCTGGGTGTATGTAATATCAGTTTCTGTTACCATCTGAATACAATATACATAGTCTGTACTGTATTTACACAATTATTTAAAACCTCCATCTAGGAGCAATATATTGACCTAGGACTCTTCTGTTTTTTATTCACGCTTTACCTATTGCTTTGGATTTGTTAATAATGTAAACAGAAATGCCATAATAAAGTTTTATTTCGAAAAACTAACATTCCCCCTTTTTCTTGCAGCGCAAGCTGGTTTCGATGGTAAGTCTTGGGAGGAGGGTGCTAGATGCTAATTAGAGTCTATCCACTTCTCCCATTTCTCCTTTCCTATATATGTTCTCAACTTCTTTTCCTCCTTTTCTGTTTCTCTCTTTTCCCTTCTTAATTGGCTTTAACTGATGCTATTGTTCCTATGTCTTCTCTACGTAGGTGCGTGAGGCTCTCCTTCTATGCTTTGCACAGGGACTTCGGTTTTTCTCAAAAAAAACTCTGCCCTTTTTATTTCTTTGGTTAAATATGCCCATTTTGTGGCTCATTAGCCCAAGTTGCGGGTGGAGGCCTTTTAGATTAGCGTTCCTTTACATTCGGGGTACAGGGAAAAGTGCCCCCAGTCCATATGAAAGATTTAAGTGCTGCAGATCTTCAGGACAGCAAAATGCCCCTTAAAGGTCTGCCTAATTAAAAAAATAATGCACAAACATGATCCACAGATTTTTTCAGTTAATAAAAACCAAACTGTAAGACTACCTACCATAGGGAATCGAAAGAAGGGTAAAAAAAGCATTTTTTTGCATGTACTGTAAATGTTACATTTCTATGCACAGAACTGTATGAACATTTTTAGTGAAAACATGTTACATGGATATGTAGGAGAGAACCTCAGCGAGGAAAAACAAGTTAAAAGAAAAACCAAGGTGACTGAACAGAAAAACAAGAGCAATAAATAAATATTTTTAGGAAATAATAGGAAAAGTTATGGTAAAACTCCAGCACAGGGAAAAAAACAAGTAAGAAAGACCAAACCAAGATAGGGTAAAAGGAAAAAAGGGGAAATATCTAGTTTAGAGGCAGTGCTTCCACCCAGACCTTATAGGAGTGCCGTGGTGTCTGCGTTTATCTGTAGGTAAAAGGGGATGCTGAGGGTGTAGTTACTAACTGGCGTTCTCCCTTTTTCTCCTTACAGACACCAATGGAAAATGATGATATTTACGTGGTAAGTCTGGGGCAAGGAGTGCTGAAGGTGGTATAACATCACAGCAGTAGAGAAGTGACATTATAATGCACGTGCCAAAATGTATGTATGTGGTACCTTAGAAACTGTATATCATTGGTGCGAGTTATTTGTAACTGAACTTTTATTTCATTAGCATAGATTTTATTGTAGACTTTGATTCATGAAGGTTACTCAGATACACTTAGGCTCTGATTACCATAAAAACCATCGAAAATAAATACCAATGGTTTTACAAATACGGTCAAACTCGGTAATATGGTTAACATCATATTACAAGTTTGAAATGTCGGTATCAGTAAAACTGTCAGTAATTACGGACAGTTTTACAAGTACCGACATTTCAATCTCAGAAACCGTCTATAAATACAAACGTTGTCATTTTGCAATTACTCACGGTTTAACACCAGTCTATTAAAAGTGCCATTTAGGTCCTGATTAGGAGTAATGCGGTAAAACCGTCAGTAAAATTTACTGATGGTTTTACCGGTACCGACAAACTCTGTAATTATATTACTGAGTCATTCGTAGTATTGGTAAAACTGTCAGTAATTACCAACAGTTTTACAAATACTGACATTTTTTACTAATAATGTCGGTAAAATCAACGGTAAGTGTAGGATGACATTCTATCTGCCATCCAGCACTTACTGACAGTTTCACTTCAGCCCTTTGAAAGTGCTAAATTGGCACTTTCAATGGGGCTGGAATGAACTAGTTAATTCTGCCAAGTCCATCCTGGGCCAGAATTAGCTCACCCCTGTGTTGCCCCTCTTTTTTGGGGGCACCAGAGGTGGTTTAAGAAAATTAACACCAGCTACATAGATAGTGTTAATTTTCTTTGGATTGCCAACATATTTACCGACAGTTTTCATGTCGGTAAATATCTAATCCGGTAATGGAAATATCGGTAATTACTGAAATTTCCATTACTTACCGACATATTACTCTTGTAATTTGTCGGT
Organism: Desmognathus organi; assembly: GCA_030180145.1. NCBI lineage: Eukaryota > Metazoa > Chordata > Amphibia > Caudata > Plethodontidae > Desmognathus > Desmognathus organi. The sequence continues at coordinate 6,810 of JASDQV010737141.1, forward strand.
AATGGCAAAAAGTTGGTAAAACTGTTTACCGACAGTTTTACCGACTTTTTGCGTACTCGTAATCAGGCCCTTAGGCACTTTTACCCTTAGCTGCTAAGGGTGTGTCACCCTCCAGTTGCTAAGCCTTTTTTGGCTGTTTGGTGGTGCGCCTGGTTAGAGGCCTGTTTTGATTGGCTTGGCTAATCACAGCCATTTTTGGCTTCTTTTCGTCTAACATGACAGGCAATCTAAGGACACCATAAAATTGTGAATTGCACATGGGTGGTGTCTGAAATTTACAAAAACGTGCGAAAATGTGTTTTTTCAGAAAATGCAAAAAAAGTGCAAAAGAAATAGCTGTGCATTTTGCTCTCTGCATGGGATCAACAAATGGTTTACAGTTCTGAAATCGCCATTTTCTCAACTTTCCATAACAGGGTCTCAAAAAAGAATTCAATGGTAATCTCAATGAGATTTCAATGCTTTTCTAACAGTTGGTCCATTTCTTGAATAGTGCGTGAAATGCACATGCCTTCAGATTTTGGCTTAGTACGGTGGGACAGAAAAGCACAATTCACAGGGCTTCTGAATCTGTGGATAGTTGAGAAAATGTTGAAAAGAACATGGGGTGGTTTGTGTAGATTGACCAAAAAATGGCCCACAGCAACTGACAGAAAATGAAACTTATTCAAAAATACAAAAAACTAAAAATTTAATTTGACAAGATTTGCGGCTCTAACATCTAGAAGTCTTGGTATCTTGAAGAATACAGTGCAGCAATACAAAGCCCTAACCCATGCCGTCAAAGCAGCATCCAATGTGTGCTGGTTTTCAAAATATTGGCGACACCCTGAGGCAGGAAACGCAGTGCGCTAACAGTGGAATGCGGTCCCTTAGAACCACCCTTGACCCATGAAAATAGCTGATGACCAGTTTGTTCACCATGACAATTCATACATATCTAAAAAGTGAACAAGTACACAAGTTCAGGGATAAGTTACTTTATGACCAAAACCGTATATAGAAAAGCCATGATACACTGCATACAAAAAATATTTTGTTTTGGAAAAGTAACTATTCAAACATTGGTGTACAGTAGGATGTAAAATAAGGTAGGGTAAATGACTGCCGGTGACATAGGGCACATCTCTAAAGATTCATCTACTCGTTCCGAAAAAATTGGTACCCCACAAATTGGTGTGGATGAAGAAATGTCACAGATAAGGGGAGCGCAGAATATGACACATGGTAATGTCAATCCTTAGAGAACAATTTGGGCCATGGAAATCTGCTATGACATTCACTTTGTTTTTGAACCGGAGGAGCCCTGCCAACAAAGAAACCCCTGAAAGTCATACATCTGCTAAAAGAGGACATCGTAACGCATGCAGAGATGAGTGTCTTGTGTCGGTCGCACTAAGTTTACTGCCCAGAATTCCCGGTCTTACATGGAAAACTTGTAAAATGTACAAGTTTTTGGCCAAATTGGCCATAAAACAGGTGACTTAACATGCCGCCATCAACATGGGTCACCTCACCCAGCCCTACTCCCTATGACAAAGTCAGTACCACGAATTTGTGGTTTCACCCAAACCATGGGTGAGGGGAGGTTGCAAAATGAGACGTGGTAATGTTCAGCAAACTGCTCAATTTTTAGGGCGCTAAACCGACACAGACATGCATTTTTGACCTTGGGGACTCAGACTGTGAAATAAACCACTACACATTACATATGTGCGAAAAGAAAACATCCTAACGCACGCAACGGTGTGTGACTTAAATTGGTCGCATTAAGTTTATTACCCAGAATGCCTGGCGGTACACAGAAACTTGTAAAATGTATAGGTTTTTGGCCAAATTTGCCACAAAAAAGGTGACCTAATGGGCCACCATCAACACGGTGGACCTCACTCAGCGAAGCCCTACTTTCTATGACAAAGCTGGTACCACCGATGTGTGGTTGCACTGAACCACGGGCGAGGGGAGGCTGCAAAATAAGATGTGGTGATTGATTGTTACGTAGGATGTCAGTGTAGCATCCATTTTGTTTTGTGTCTGGAGTGCCAAGGCTTTCGAGAAACCCACCAACCCCATACTGTTTCAAAATGAAGACACCCTGATACACACAATGATGTGTGATTTGTGAGGGTCGCACCAGGTTCACTACCCACAATGCCCGGTGGAAAGTGGAAAAGTAGCAAAAATTACTGGGTTTTTGCCACATTGGCCTAAAAATAAGTGCCGCAACGCACAGGCAACCATGCAAACAACCTTTTCCTGCATACCCATCCTCCTTATGTGTAAATTGGTGCTCAACATGTGTGGGTGGACCAAACATGGAGGTGAGTGGGTGGCTGAAAATGAGACCTAAGATGCCCGGTGAGAAGTGGTAAATTTACAGGTTCATACCATATTGGCCTAACATTTCTTGCCGCAAAGCGCAGGCAAACATGCATACTACCTTTTCCTGTGTACCCCTATGTCTTACGAATAAATTGGTGCTCAACATGTGTGGGTGCACCAAACATGGAGGCGAGGGGAGGGGCACAAAAGGACACCTAACTTGCCCTGTGAGAAGAGGGAAATTTACAGGTTTGTGCCGTATTGGCCTAAAGATTGGTGCTGCAACGTGCAGACAACCACGCAAACTACCTTCTACTGTGTACCGCTACTCTTTCTGAGCAAATTTGTGCCCAACATGTGTGGGTGCACCAACAATGGAAACAAGGGGGGGGCACAAAATGAGATCTCGATGGCCCGGTGATAAGTGGTAAATTTTACTGGTTCATGCCACATTGGCCTAAAAAATCTTACTGCAATGCGTAGGCAAATACGCAAACTGCCTTCTCCTGCGGACCCCTACTCTTTCTGAGGAAATTGGTGCCCAACATGCATCGGTGCACCAAACAATTGAGGGAGGTGCAAAAAATGGGACCTAGGCTTCCGTGCCCGTTCCCTACCGATGCCGCAAATAAACACCGGCATCGGCTCTCCCTTGTGTATGTCACACATGCGTGATGTAGGCAAGGGGGAGGCGGGTCCCAGTGATGCGATCAGAAGGGAGAATTTCTACCCCTTCCACTTGCATCACTGGGATTCCCAGGTTTGCCTCTGATGCTGCGTTATCAGCGTCACAGGCAGCCTTGGGTTCAAGCACCTGGGTGTTTATTGCTTTGGGGATCCGAATTCGGATCCTTGAAGCAGTAAACACCCGGGGGATGGCTCATTTGAAAGCTGACAATGTCAGCTTTCAAATGAGACCTCCCCTCCACTGCTAGTCTCTAGACTGGGCAGGGAGATTGGGAATTTTCATGTCCCGATCCCTGCCGGTCTGGAGCTCGGCAGTGGTGCTTCCAGGTTGCTGGCCCATGTCAGCTGTTTACCGCAGACGCGGTAAACAGCTGATGCGGGTCTGGAAACCCCAACATGATATCGAAGGGGAAACTTATTCCCCTTCAATATGGGGTCATGGGAGACCCACTGCTGTTTGGGTATCCACTACGTGTATCCCCAAACAGCAGTGGGTCAGACGATGGTAGGATGCATCTTCCCACAGTTTAACTGGAGCAGACGCGTCTTACGGGTCATCCACAAAAAAGGGGTTAAAATGG
>JASDQV010759292.1:0-10369 GCA_030180145.1 Desmognathus organi
CTCCTTCCATCAACTTTTTGTAACATAATCCTTATATTTTTCAGGCATGTTTATTTTTCTGCTTGATTTTCTTATGCCCTCTTTCTGCTGATCAGTTTTCTGTTGTTCATTCTGTGCGAGGTTTAAATTCTCCTCACCATTCAAGTTCTCTTCACAAACCAGCATTCTCTCCCTATTCACATTCTCCTCTCCATTAGAGTTTTCCATTCTGTTTTCAACTCCTCCCCCCAGAAATTCTAAAATTTGAAGTTTTTCCTGTTCAACTTTTCTTTTACACTTCTCCTCATTTATTCTCACAACTCTTGCTAGATTCCATGTTTTCCCATTTTCTAACAAAATTGAGTTTGATCTTATTTCTTTTACTTTGTGTGGTTCCGAATATTTTGATTGTCCTTTTCTAAAGGACCCCACCGGTTTTTTAATTTTTACCCAGTCACCTACTTTTACTTCCACTTTCTTGGTACCTTTACTTTTGTCGCTTCTCTCTTTGTAAGCTTTTTGCGACAATTCTATTTTTTCCTTGACACCTTCTATTTTGCCCGTATCTTGATGTTTTAACCAACCAGGGTAAAATTCAGAATTTGGTTCCCTGCCTCTCATAATTCTAAAAGGGGATATCCCAGTTACTGAGTGAGGGGTCGTTCTATAACTCCATACTGTTTCTTGTATGCCCTCCACCCAATCTCTGTTGTTTGCATTTGACAATTGTACTGATTCAGAAATGACTCTGTTCATTCTTTCTACTAGTCCATTTGTCTCTGGGTGATAATTACTGGAATACCTCCATTCTATGCCTCTACACTTGGCAAATGTGTCTATTTCCCTGCACTTGAACTGTGGACCATTGTCACTTATTATTACCGTGGGAATACCTTCCCTTCTAAATATGGATGATAGAAATTTTTTGATCACTTTTGCATCAATATTTTTTACAGAAGCATACTCTGGCCATTTGCTGTAGTAATCTACTGCTACAATTATGTACCTTTGTTCCACTTCAGCATAAGAGTAAGGTCCTAAAATGTCTATGCCTACCATTTGCCAAGGAGCTTCTATTGGTTCTATGGGAATCATGGGTTGTGTTCTGATTTTTAGAATTTTGTCACTGTTGCAACATTCTGTGCAGTTTCTGACCATTCTTTCTGTCGAGGAATCTAGCCCTGGCCACCAGTAGTATAGTTTTACCCTCCTTTTGGTAAGTGCGATTCCTAAGTGCCCCATGTGGGATAAGGTCAAAATTTGTTCTCTCATACACACTGGTGGAATTATAGATGTGTTTCTGCATATTAAGTCATTGATGATAGTTAATTCGTTTCTTATCTCATAGTATGGTTTAAGACATTCTAGTAGTATCCTCTTCTCAGGCCAACCCTCAATGATGAATTTTTTTAGTGTTTTGAGAATCTCATCCTCCTTGTATGCTGCCTTCCATTCCTTTTGCCCAAGGGCTTGTACGTCTGAAATATTTATAAAGGCAACTAGTTCTTTGTCATCGATTTCATCTTCTGCATCAGGGGAGCTGGCAGGTAATCTGGATAGACAATCTGCAATTAGGTTGCTTTTGCCAGGTAAATAAACTGTATTGTAGGTGAACCCAAATAAGCCCACTAATAAGCGCATGATTCTGGGTGAAGCCCTTTTCTTGCCAGCAGCGGTCATTACATTTATTAGAGGTTGGTGATCTGTTCTGAGAGTGAACTTCATACCCCACAAATAATTTTTGAATTTACGCATAGCCCACTTGCAAGCTAACAACTCCCTTTCTATCACAGAGTATCTAGATTCTGCATCCGATAGTAATCTGGAAGCGAAGGCTATTGTTTTTTCGGAGCCTTTTTCTGTTTGTGACAGGACGGCACCGAGACCTTTTATACTGGCATCTACAGTTAATGTGGTTTCTAAGCCTGTTTCAAAATGGTTTAATTCAGGAAATTTACCGATTTTGTTCTTTAAGGAACAAAATGCTTCCTTGCATTCCTCCGACCATACAAATCTAACATTTTTTTTTATTAAGAGTCTCAAAGGGTAAGTTATTGAGGCAAAGTTTTTTATGAATCTGCTGTAGTATTCACCTAAACCTAGGAAGGATCTTAGTTCATCTTTGTTAGTTGGTTCGGAGGCTTCTGTCAAAGCATTGACTAGTTTTTCTTTGGGCTTTACACCTGAACCTGATACTAAATGGCCTAAGTATTCCACACTCTTGCACATGAAGGTGCATTTGCTGCTTTCTATGGTTAAGCCAGCTTCTTGTAATTTTTCTAAGACTGCTGCTAAATGTTTTTCATGGGATTTCCTATCAGGGGAGAAGATGAGAATGTCGTCTTGAAAGACTAGAACGTTGTTGAAAACATTTAATACGTTTTCCATTTCTCTTTGGAATACGCCTGCAGCAGAGGCCAGACCAAAGGGCATGCGCTTGTAGCGATACATACCGAAAGGTGAGATAAAGGTTGTTAACTCCCTGGATCTCCTGGTTAATTTTATCTGGTGGTATGCCTGTCTGAGATCTAACTTACTAAAGTATTTGGCACCCTTTACGCTCGCCATCATTTCAGAGATATTGGGTAATGGGTGACGGTCTATGTATATGGCATTATTCAATTCAGTTAAATCCACACATACACGAAATTTCCCATTCGGTTTTTTTAAAACCACCAAAGGTGACACCCACCTTGAAGTTTCCACCCTCTCAATGACATTCTCATTCAACAACCTTTGCACTTCAACTCTTACACCCTCTTTCCACTCTTGAGGTAAGTTTCTGACACTTTGGACTACAGGGACAGAGTTGGGAATTTCTTTGATGTTGTGTTTGAAATTTTTTAGCGTACCTAGTTTGTCTTCAAATAAGACCTTAAATTTATGCACCAGCATACTTTCTATGTCCTCAGTCACCGCACTTACAGGTTCACTTTCTGACACATTCATGCGCATTTTTAAGGCTACTATGTCACTCCAGCCTAGCAGGAGTGGACCTCTTTCCACAATGTACAATTTGCTGGTAGTGAGTCTGTTCTTATACTCAATCAGAGCTTGGGTGTATCCGAGTACTGAAATCTTAAATTCTCCAAAGGCGTCTGGTGAAATGTCCGTTTTGAATAATTTAGATGAGCAGTTGGATTGTTTCTTTATGTTATCCCAAGTGTCTCGTGGTATGAAGGAGAAGGGGGAGCCCGAGTCCAGGGTCATTTTAACTGAGACATCATTCACTTTGATGTTGCCTGTTGGGCTCCTGCGAAATGAACTGGTATCCACAGTGTTTACTGTGATGCAGTTGCAGTCTGAATCCGACGTAGTTGACTCATTGTCCACCATGGCAACTTTCTCTTTTTTAGTTTTGCAGTATTTGGCAAAGTGTCCCACTATTTTGCAGGTGGAGCACACTACCTTCAGAGCAGGGCAGTTCTTGTCGTTTGCCAAGTGTTTAGGAGAGTTACATCTAAAACATCTTCTGGAGTTTTGAGATCCTGGTGTCGGTTCCTCCTCCAGTTTTTTTTTATTGTAGGGTTTATAGGGTTTCTTCTTGGATACTGCAGCTACGACTGCATCAGTGGTGTTTTTAGGTTTTTCTGAGAGAGCTTCGGAGTCCTTGTTGCGTTTTATTTCCTTGGCACAGAGTAAAGTGGTTTCGACTCTTTTGGCAATTATGATGGTTTCCTGGAGATTGGGGTTACCAGCCATCCATAAATGGTCCTGAATTAAAGAATTGTTGGAATGTACAATTATTTGGTCTCTAATAAGTTCTTCCAAGGTGATGGCGTTTGAAAATTCACATTGAACAGAGAGCGTGCGTAGGGCAGCAACATATTCCTCAACTCCTTCATCAGTTAGTTGTTTTCTGGTGTAAAATTTGTGTCTGTTTACAGCCACATTGATCTTAGGTTGAAATTTCTTGTCTAGCATCTTCAGAGAGATGGTGTATTCGTTGTCGTTCAGGGCAACTTCAGCTGCTTCTAGTTGTGGCAGATTAACAAAAATTTTTAAGCCTTCTACACCTAAAGCATGTAATAAAAGGCTTTTTTTTCTTGGTGCAGTTAAATTAGGACAGTCAATGGCAGAAATGTAGTTTTGCCAATAGGCCTTCCAGTTAGGCCATGTGTGAATAGGTTCCCCAGGGGCGTGCAAAAATTCCTTGGGGGGAGAAACTTTTATTCCCTCCATGTTGGGAATTGCAGGGAATTGTTAAATTCAAAATTTCCAAATTTTATTCAATTTATTTTATTTTGAATAAAATAACAGTTAATTCAACTCATTTAAGTTTAAAGTTGTTGAAAAAGTGGCTTTATAGTGTTTAAATTTGAGCCTGGAGGAATTGAGGGGCTTCCCCTTTAAGGATTAAACTGTCAGGCAAGCAGTACAGAGTGTCGCGCTCTGATAGGATGCCGGTAGTCTGGGAAACCAGAGGGCGGTTTCTCTGTTGTGTGAGATCATTGAGGGAGGTGAGAGCACTCACGGTGTGCTCTCCAATTCAATGACTGCCAGGGTTGGGGAAGCTCACCTCAAGGGCCACTGATGGCACTGCCGCAGTCACAGTTGTTCGCCGCGCCGGGCGAGCGCTGGACGTGCCTCGGATCAGCTCAGGTTGGCCTCGGAAAACTTCAAGGCCGCAGTTGAAATCAATTATGCCCCATTGCGGGCGCCGTCGCGGCGGATCAGTTCAGGTCTGCTGTTCAGTCGCGGCGGATCAGTTCAGGTCGCAGTTGCGGCCGCCGCCGTCAACAGAGTTGTGGTCACAGCTGCCGCTGCTGTCGCGCCGGCCACACAGCTGTAGCCCCGTTGCGGGCGTCGTTGCGGTAGTAGACCGCCGCTGCTCCGGTCCTGAGGGAATCAACGAAGGTTCACTTGGAGCAGCTGTGGGGCTGTGGGAGTAGCTGTGGGGGCTCAACAGGCTTTACAGGAACCAGGCCTCAAAGCCTGTCAGGATGTCACAGGGTCTCTGAAGGTCCCTTGATATCATGGGAGACAGCAGGCGGCGTCCAGTGATAGTTGGGTCGTATTCTTCTGCTTCTATCCTCGTCGCCAGTGAAATGATGCACGTGGAGTCAGGTAAGACAGTAAATCAGGTAGAGGTTTATTGACCCAACATGTCACTGTCACATCACCTTAATAACTGCCAACTGTCAACTTGCCCAAGGTTCTCACCTCTTGGGGCTAAGATTCTAAATGAACATTCCATTCCAAAGTAGTTCCTCTTAGAGGACTACTTGATGATTGACATAACAACTGAAATAGTAATAGGATTGACATAACCCAACATAACACACCCCCCCCCTTCCATCAAATTTTTGTAACAAAATCTTTGTACTTCTGGGGCATGATTACTTTCCTGCTCGATTTTCTTATGCCCTCTTCCTGTTGAGGAATTATGTGTTGTTCAGATTGTGCGAGATTTAGATTCTCCCCGCCATTCAAGTTCTCTTCACAAACTAGCATTCTCTCCCCGTTCACATTCTCCTCTCCATTAGAGTTTTCCACTCTGTTTTCAACGTCTCCTCTCCGAAACTCTAAAATTTGAAGTTTTTCTTGTTCAACTTTTCTTTTACATTTCTCCTCATTTATTCTCACCACTCTTGCTAAATTCCATGTTTTCCCATTTTCTAACAAAATTGAGTTCGATCTTATTCCTTTTACCTTGTGTGGTTCTGAATATTTTGATTGTCCTTTTCTAAAGGACCCCACAGGTTTTTTGATTTTTACCCAGTCGCCTACATTTAATTCTACCTTCTTGGTACTTTTGCTTTTGTCGCTTCTTTCTTTGTAAGCTTTCTGCGACAATTCTATTTTTTCTTTGACACCTTCTATTTTGCCTGTATCTTGAAGTTTCAGCCAACCGGGGTGAAATTCAGAATTTGGTTCTCTGCCTCTCATAATTCTAAAAGGGGATATTCCAGTGACTGAGTGAGGGGTTGTTCTATAGCTCCATACTGTTTCTTGTATGCCCTCCACCCAATCCTTGTTGTTTGCGTTTGACAATTGTACAGATTCAGAAATGACTCTGTTCATTCTTTCCACTAGACCATTAGTCTCTGGGTGATAATTACTGGAATGTTTCCATTCTATGCCTCTACTTTTGGCAAAGGTGTCTATTTCCCTGCACTTGAACTGTGGACCATTGTCACTTATTATTATGGTGGGAATACCTTCTCTTCTAAATATGGATGATAAGAATTTTTTGATGACTTTTGCATCAATATTTTTTACGGAAGCATACTCTGGCCATTTGCTGTAGTAGTCTACTGCTACGATTATGTACCTTTGTTGCACTTCAGCATACGAGAAAGGTCCTAAAATGTCTATGCCTATCATTTGCCAGGGAGCTTCTATTGGTTCTATGGGAATCATGGGTTGTGTTCTGATTTTTAGAATTTTGTCACTGTTGCAACATTCTGTGCAGTTTCTGACCATTCTTTCTGTCGAGGAATCTAGCCCTGGCCACCAGTAGTATAGTTTTACCCTCCTTTTGGTAAGTGCGATTCCTAAGTGCCCCATGTGGGATAAGGTCAAAATTTGTTCTCTCATACACACTGGTGGAATTATAGATGTGTTTCTGCATATTAAGTCATTGATGATAGTTAATTCGTTTCTTATCTCATAGTATGGTTTAAGACATTCTAGTAGTATCCTCTTCTCAGGCCAACCCTCAATGATGAATTTTTTTAGTGTTTTGAGAATCTCATCCTCCTTGTATGCTGCCTTCCATTCCTTTTGCCCAAGGGCTTGTACGTCTGAAATATTTATAAAGGCAACTAGTTCTTTGTCATCGATTTCATCTTCTGCATCAGGGGAGCTGGCAGGTAATCTGGATAGACAATCTGCAATTAGGTTGCTTTTGCCAGGTAAATAAACTGTATTGTAGGTGAACCCAAATAAGCCCACTAATAAGCGCATGATTCTGGGTGAAGCCCTTTTCTTGCCAGCAGCGGTCATTACATTTATTAGAGGTTGGTGATCTGTTCTGAGAGTGAACTTCATACCCCACAAATAATTTTTGAATTTACGCATAGCCCACTTGCAAGCTAACAACTCCCTTTCTATCACAGAGTATCTAGATTCTGCATCCGATAGTAATCTGGAAGCGAAGGCTATTGTTTTTTCGGAGCCTTTTTCTGTTTGTGACAGGACGGCACCGAGACCTTTTATACTGGCATCTACAGTTAATGTGGTTTCTAAGCCTGTTTCAAAATGGTTTAATTCAGGAAATTTACCGATTTTGTTCTTTAAGGAACAAAATGCTTCCTTGCATTCCTCCGACCATACAAATCTAACATTTTTTTTTATTAAGAGTCTCAAAGGGTAAGTTATTGAGGCAAAGTTTTTTATGAATCTGCTGTAGTATTCACCTAAACCTAGGAAGGATCTTAGTTCATCTTTGTTAGTTGGTTCGGAGGCTTCTGTCAAAGCATTGACTAGTTTTTCTTTGGGCTTTACACCTGAACCTGATACTAAATGGCCTAAGTATTCCACACTCTTGCACATGAAGGTGCATTTGCTGCTTTCTATGGTTAAGCCAGCTTCTTGTAATTTTTCTAAGACTGCTGCTAAATGTTTTTCATGGGATTTCCTATCAGGGGAGAAGATGAGAATGTCGTCTTGAAAGACTAGAACGTTGTTGAAAACATTTAATACGTTTTCCATTTCTCTTTGGAATACGCCTGCAGCAGAGGCCAGACCAAAGGGCATGCGCTTGTAGCGATACATACCGAAAGGTGAGATAAAGGTTGTTAACTCCCTGGATCTCCTGGTTAATTTTATCTGGTGGTATGCCTGTCTGAGATCTAACTTACTAAAGTATTTGGCACCCTTTACGCTCGCCATCATTTCAGAGATATTGGGTAATGGGTGACGGTCTATGTATATGGCATTATTCAATTCAGTTAAATCCACACATACACGAAATTTCCCATTCGGTTTTTTTAAAACCACCAAAGGTGACACCCACCTTGAAGTTTCCACCCTCTCAATGACATTCTCATTCAACAACCTTTGCACTTCAACTCTTACACCCTCTTTCCACTCTTGAGGTAAGTTTCTGACACTTTGGACTACAGGGACAGAGTTGGGAATTTCTTTGATGTTGTGTTTGAAATTTTTTAGCGTACCTAGTTTGTCTTCAAATAAGACCTTAAATTTATGCACCAGCATACTTTCTATGTCCTCAGTCACCGCACTTACAGGTTCACTTTCTGACACATTCATGCGCATTTTTAAGGCTACTATGTCACTCCAGCCTAGCAGGAGTGGACCTCTTTCCACAATGTACAATTTGCTGGTAGTGAGTCTGTTCTTATACTCAATCAGAGCTTGGGTGTATCCGAGTACTGAAATCTTAAATTCTCCAAAGGCGTCTGGTGAAATGTCCGTTTTGAATAATTTAGATGAGCAGTTGGATTGTTTCTTTATGTTATCCCAAGTGTCTCGTGGTATGAAGGAGAAGGGGGAGCCCGAGTCCAGGGTCATTTTAACTGAGACATCATTCACTTTGATGTTGCCTGTTGGGCTCCTGCGAAATGAACTGGTATCCACAGTGTTTACTGTGATGCAGTTGCAGTCTGAATCCGACGTAGTTGACTCATTGTCCACCATGGCAACTTTCTCTTTTTTAGTTTTGCAGTATTTGGCAAAGTGTCCCACTATTTTGCAGGTAGAACACACCACCTTCAGGGCAGGGCAATTCTTGTCGTTGGCCAAGTGTTTGGGAGAGTTACACCTAAAACATCTTCTGGTGGTTTGAGTGCCTGCCGGTTCCTCCTCCAGTTTCTTTTTGTTGTAAGGTTTGTAGGGTTTGGGTTTTTTCTTGGACACTGCGGCTACGATTGCATCAGTGGTGCTTTTGCCTTTTTCTGAGAGGGATTCGGAGTCCTTGTTGCGTTTAATTTCCTTTGCGCACAGTAAAGTGGTTTCAACTCTTTTGGCAATTATGATGGTTTCCTGGAGATTGGGATTCCCCGCCATCCATAAATGGTCCTGAATTAAAGAGTTGTTGGAGTGTACAATTATTTGGTCTCTGATAAGTTCTTCCAAGGTGATGGCGTTTGAAAACTCACATTGGATAGAAAGCGTGCGTAGGGCTGCTACATATTCTTCTACCCCTTCATCAGTTAGTTGCTTTCTGGTGTAAAATTTGTGTCTGTTCACAGCCACGTTGATCTTAGGTTGAAATTTTTTATCTAACATCTTCAAAGAGATGGTGTATTCATTGTCGTTCAGGGCAACTTCAGTTGCTTCTAGTTGTGGCAGGTTATCAAATATTTTTAAGCCTTCCACACCTAATGCGTGTAATAAAAGGCTTTTTTTTCTTGGTGCGGTTAAATTAGGGCAGTCGATGGCTGAAATGTAGTTCTGCCAGTAGGCCTTCCAGTTAGGCCATGTGTGCATAGGTTCCCCTGGGGAGTGTAAAAATTCCTTGGGGGGAGAGACTTTTATTCCCTCCATGTTGGGAATTGCAGGGAATTGTTAAATTGTTGAAATAAAACTAAATTAGTTAGGTTGTACTTAATATTTGTTGAAATTGTTCAACTTATTCAACTTATTCAAATTATTCAATTTATAGGTGCTTTGATAGAGGCTTTTAAGCCTGGAGGTTTTGAGGGAGCTTCTCCTTTAAGGATTCAGGCTGGCAGGCAAGCAGTACAGAGTGCCGCGCTCTGATTGGCTGCCGGTAACCTGGGAAACCAGAGGGCGGTTTCTCTGTTGTGTGGGCTGAGGGAGGGAAGTGAGAGCACTCACGGTGGGCTCTCCGGTTCCACCACAGCCAGGGGTACTTCAGGTTTGGGGAGGCTCACCTCAGGGGCCACTAGTGGCGCCGCCGCCGTCGCGGGTGTTCGCCGCGCCGGGCGGGCGCTGGCTCGTGCTTCGGTGCAGCGCCGGCTGGTGACCTCAGGGAAGGCTTTGAGGGCCGCGGTTGCGGCCGCCGCCGCCAGCCGCAATCGCGGTCGCCGCCGCCGCTGTTGCTGCCGCGCCGGGCACAGTGCAGTGGGAGTAGTCTCAGTCACGCCCCGTTGCGGGCGCCGTCACGGCCGTTCGCCGCTGCCGCTCCGGCTCTGAAGGAGTCTCTTCAGTGGCTTTCTATGTGGGGCAGCTGTGGGGGACACCGCAGGTCTCTGGCAGGTTTCTGGCAGTTCTCACAGGAACCAGGCCTCATGGCCTGTCAGGACTTCACAGGGTTTCTGGAGGCCCCCTGGCATCATGGGAGACATACAGCAGGCGGCGTCCAGTGATAGTTGGGTCGTCTTCTTCTTCTTCTATCCTCGTCGCCAGTGAAAAGATGCACATGGAGTCAGGTAAGACAGTAAAATCAAGTAGAGGTTTATTGACCCAACATGTCACTGTCATCTCATATCAGCAACTGCCAACTGTCAACTTGCCCAAG
>JASDQV010770363.1:0-10350 GCA_030180145.1 Desmognathus organi
CTGTGGACCGCCACAGTGAAGGCAGCTGGGTGCCAGACCTGGAGCCAGAGCACACTCAGGCAGGTCTTCCAGATACGGAAAACACAAGGGGTTGGGGCGCACTCACAAATAGAACTGAAAAACTCGAATGGCTTGTATGAATACTAGATCTAAATCAAAGATAGAATGAATCTAAGTGGTGCAGGACGTGTGTCCATGTGTGAACATGGAAAGCGAACAATTAAACTAGACACAAAGAGTTAGACCTCCTTGTAGCCCTGCACTCTGCAGAAAAAGTGGGTGCTGCTGCACCCTACTCTTGATTCGTAGGAACAAATATATACAATGACAGAATTCTTTATACATGAAATAATAAACCAAATGGTAGACAATATAGTAAAAGAGAAAAATGTTTTTATTATCACCACGAATGTGTGATAACAGATTATAACGTAGAACACATACAGAAAGGAAATGATAAATGGTTAAAGTCACCAAAATAATCAAAACAAAATTCTGATAGCACAAATTGAAACACTGAAAAAGACCCCAAATCAACCAGTGTGTATGAGATAATAGGATGATGTAGAGTATGGAAAATTCAAAGGTCATGAACACCATAAATCCCAAATCATAAACACACAATATATGAGTAACAGCACAACGCGTTTCGGGGCTGCCACCCCTTCATCCAGTGCTAAACATATATAGGAAAAAGGAGAGAAAAAATAAATAAAGAATGATGAATATTAAATATAAAAGTTAATGATACATAAACATGGAAGCTGAAGGCAGTAAGGTATGCAGTAAACAGCATATGGGTGGCAACAAATCAAGAAATCAATCAAAAATCAAAAAATCAAAAAATCAAGGGAACTCACCGCAACACTTGCTGCAGGAGGTACACACCAAGGGACCAGCACAACCAGACCAGAAATCTCTAAACCAGAGGGAAATGAATACAAACTCAAATGCAAGGTGGACATTGCATAGGCAGGAAATACACAGAAGATAATAAGGAAGAGAAAGACGAAAATCTAAGGGGCTGAATGTTACACACAAAAACAATGAAGAATACAGACAAAAAAGAGATATACTCACAGCCCCCATAGGGTATGGTGGTGTGAAACATAAGAAAAAGTGGCTGTAAATGGAAACAAGATAGATAGAAAAGAAAAAAGGGGGGGGGGGAGGAGGGGAAGGAAGGAAGGGGGAGGGGAGAGGGAGGTGTGCGTTGGTGGGGGGTGGTGGGGTAGGGTAAGCATAAGAAAAACAAAAAACAGACAAATGGAAGAGAGAGGAAAGAGGGGTGGAGAAGGACTACCAATGGTAATAAGGACCAAAAAGAAACCATGTGTCAGACACTAAATCTATATAGATAATAGAACAAAAAAACCAACATTAGCATGGAGATAAGGACTTGTGCACGCCGCCGCGCCCAACTGGCGTACCGCCGAAGTAAGTGATAGACCTTGGATAGTGGGACGCCACTAAAAATGGAGCAGGGTGCAGGCTGGAAATGAAGCGCTAGTGCATGCTACCGCGCCCAGTAAAGACAGAAGTTGTCAGCTAAGTAAGACGTGAGAAAGAAAATGAGGAGAAAGGGAGAGAGGGGGGAAGTGGGGGGGGGGGGCGGGTTGCTAAGGATAGACACGGACGTGTGCCACGAAGCACAGGGTGAATGCCAGTGACGGACAAGGAGTGCGCTGCAGTTACGAGAACACAGTGCTGTGATAGTTACCTGTGATATTGTCAGAAGCAACCAGAATGCGTCCACGCCCGGCAGGAACACAAGATCGGTGTGCCGCGGCGCCGTGGAATGCGCCTTAAGAATGAAAAAGAAAGCGAAAGAGGACTAAAAAGCGGGACGCCATCTTGTGTGTACTTTAGTCAACTCGAAGTGGTAGAAAGGTAAGGAAGAGTGGTGTACATGGGTGCCATCTTGTAAATGGAAAGAGACCACACCTAAACATCACTAATCCAAAGCGGGGAAGCAGAATGGAAACGATAATGGAAGACATCCCTCACTCAGTACTATATAGTGAAGGGACAGAGAAGGGAAGGACAGAAAAAACAGCTCGGAAAAAACTATATATACCCAAGACATAAAAAACACACATTGTAATAGGTGTCCCATATACCTAGATGGAAAATATTTATTAAAGGAAAGGAGGCCATGAGGCATTATGTACGTGGCAATAAACCAAGTATACATAGAGAACAATACACATAAGACAAAACAAAGAGGCTTACAATACTCAAGAGGGACAGGTGAGTTGAAATAGATAAAAAGACAAACTGGAGGATAGTTGTGGAGGTCTGGTCACAAGGTCAAAAAGATGTAAAAAATGTACAAAATACCATCATTGAGGTAAAAATGAAATGAATGAAATGTTCTCATTCATACCATGAGGGCTGACAGCGCTCAGGAGCTGGATCCAAAATGTTTCCCTTTGCAGCAGTCTTCTAACTCTGTCTCCCCCACGGGGGCACCGTTCAACCACCTCTAGCACATTAAATCTCAATTGAGAAACCCGATGTGATGCCTCAGCAAAATGTCTGGCCACTGGACTGGAGACCACATGATTGCGTATTGTGCTTTTGTGTTCCCCAATTCTCATTTTTATGGGCCGGGTGGACTGGCCAACATAAACCTTGCCACAAGGGCATACCAGTCTGTATATTACATGATCAGTGTTGCATGTAGCATAATCCTTCAAATCGATTTTTTTGCCTGTCAACGGATGGTTAAAGAAGGGGCCACGTTGTATGTTATTACAATGAGCACAATTCAGACATGGGTGGGTACCTGGGATCACCGGACTCAGTACTGTTTGTCTCAAGTTCCTGGCCGGTGTAACATCAGCATGAACTAAAGAATCCTTGAGATTCATTGCCCGTCTGAATGCAAAACGTGGCAGATCCACAAAAACATCCCTACACAGTGTGTCATTCTGTAACAAGGACCAATGTTTGAGAATGACACGTTTCACTCTATTGGACATAGACCCAAATGTGGACACCATAGTGATTCTCTTGGTTTCAACTGTACGAGTAGTGGAAGGGGATAGTAGAGCTGTGCGCGCATGACTGGTAGCTCTTGTGCGAGCTACCGTCAACGATTGGTCATTGTAGCCTCTGATGGAAAGGCGTGCTTGGAGTTCGTCCATACGTAATTCACATGTTACAGGGTCAGAAATGATACGCTGATACCGTAAAAATTGGCCATATGGAAGGTTCCTGACTAGGTGTCTAGGATGAAAAGAGTTAGCACGTAAAATGGCATTGACATCAGTGGGTTTTCTAAATAAGTCAAACACAAGTGTGAGATTACTGATACTAACAGTGGTGTCCAAAAAGTTGACCGAATTACCCCCCACTTCCATGGAGAACTGAATGGTATTGTGAAAACTGTTGAGGACCTGTAAAAAATCATCCAACTGCACCCTGGTACCTCTCCAAATTACAAATACATCGTCTATGTACCGTAGCCAACAATATAGTTCTTGTTTCCATACAGATAATGGATGTACATGTTGGGTCTCAAAAGCTTTCATGTAGATGTTAGCATAATTTGGTGCAAAATTGGCTCCCATGGCTGTGCCCTGGATCTGTAAAAAGAAAGAATCCTGTAACTTGAAATATGACTCATTCAAGACCCAGCCAAGCAAAAGCAGCAAAAATTCTACATGGACCCCTAAGTCAGGGGATGATGTCAAGGCTTCGCGTACAGCCTGAAGCCCGCCTTCGTGTGGAATGTTAGTGTATAAGCTAACAACATCAAAAGTAGCCAAAATACTGCCTTCGGGTATAGGGAGATTCTCAATGACGTTGATGAAAGAGGTAGTATCTTTCAAAAAACCCTCCTGAGAAGTGGCAATTTGTTTTAGAAAGAAATCAATATATTTCGACACAGGTTCAAAAACAGAACCGCATGCCGATACAATAGGTCTTAATGGTGGATCCAAAAGGTTTTTATGAATCTTAGGTAACCCGTAGATCACTGGGACCCTAGGGTGGTCTGTACACAAGTATTGCCTGGTGACAAGGGAGATCCAATCATTATTGACTCCTACGTTAAGAATAGCCTCAAGGAGGCGTTTGGTCTCAAAAATGGGATCGTGTGGTAATTCCCTGTATACCCCTTGATCGTTAACCATGATGGACAACTTGTTAACATACCACACAGAATTCATGATAACAGTAGCTCCACCTTTGTCAGCCTGCTTGATAGTGATAGTTCTGTTAGATGCTAATTCTGCCAGCGCCTTGCGTTGGTTGCCAGATATGTTATGATGTCTCAAACGTTCATTAAAAGGCAACTGTTTGATTTCATCCTTGACTTTATCACAGAACAAAGTCAAAGTCCGGTTGTAGACTTGTGGCGAGAAGGTGGAGGGTCTCTTGAACTCAACATAGGTATCAGTTGTTGTCGATGGTGCCGGCATCTGGTAGAAATGGTATTGGAGATTCATCTTCCGAAAGAAGAGTGCAAGGTCCACATCAGTCTGGAATGCTTTGTTAGATGTTGTTGGTATAAACTGGAGACCTTTGCGTAGAACCTGCATCTCGATGTTGGATAGATTGTAGTCCGAGATATTGACAATCAATTTTTCGTATTGCTCCTCAGAGTTCTGGTGTCTTGCTCTCTTCTGGCGAGCGGTCTTTCCCCCCCTCCTGGTCTTGCTTGGCCCTGGGATAAAAAAGGCTCTGTAACGGGAGTTGTCGCTGTAGTTGAGGTGGCAGCCACTTGTGACGAATGGAGAGTGCCACTCACAGATGACCCTAAACCTTGAAACAGAGGATACGTACTCAAAGTACTTGAGTGTGACACAACTGGTTGAGATGGTGGTCTTAGTAGATGAGAATGTTCCAATGTTGTCCCTACTGACCTCCCTGGCGGTGAACTCAGTGTACCCTCTTCTGGATGTGAAGATTGTCTTAGTGGTGCTTCCCCTCCACTATTAGTAGAGATAGACGTATTGGAGCTAGTATTATCAGAATTTAGACCGGTATTCCTGCGCATAGCCTTCCTCTTGTGATATTCATCCAATTCCTCTACCCATGTGTACACGCGGTCATATTGATAATCTAGATTGTCTCGTCTGAATTTTCTTTGTTTAATCTTCTCCAAATCTAGTGTGTGTGCCTCTATGATTTCCTCACACTGGCGATGAATCTGAGACCAATCTTCCTCGGATCTACCTTTACGCAATGACTCATGAACCAGAATTAATTCTTCCTTCACTTCAATCAATGACAATTGTAACTCTTTAATGGTCAAAATAATCAAATCAAGGGAACATTTATTGAGTATAGATCGCCACTTCTGAATAAACCCTTTTCTATGCTTACACAATGTAGGTCTAATGAGAATGCGTAACCCCCTAGGGATACGTTTAACTTTGTGGTATTCCCCTAGTGTCACAGCATGTAGTCTAAGTGAGACTTCCTTTTTGAGCAAATTCTCCAAATTCCTCAAAGTATAAGTCTTCTGGTTAGTATTTAGAAAGCTAGAATTACCACTCAACGCTGCTAAAACTGCTTCTGCTTCTTCTTCAGAGTAGGCTAAAACTTCAGCACATTTGTCAGTGGTAGAAATGTTGGCTAAAAAAGACATAACTAGTGGAAAATAGTAAATAGTATAGAACAGAGGACTGTGTAATGGTGCGCCCACTGTAGTGACCGCGAGGTCAAATGGGACGAAAAACACAAGGAGTTGGGGCGCACTCACAAATAGAACAGAAAAACTCGAATGGCTTATATGAATACTAAATCTAAATCAAAGACAGAATGAATCTAAGTGGTGCAGGACGTGTGTCCATGTGTGAACATGGAAAACGAACAATTAACCTAGACACAAAGAGTGAGACCTCCTTGTAGCCCTGCACTCTGCAGAAAAAGTGGGTGCTACCGCACCCTACTCTGGATTCGTAGGAACAAGTATGTACAATGACAGAATTCTTTATACATGAAATAATAAACCAAATGGTAGACAATATAATAAAAGAGAAAAATGTTTTTATTATCACCACAAATGCGTGATAACAAATTATAACGTAGAACACATACAGAAAGGAAATGATAAATGGTTAATATCACCAAAATAATCAAAACAAAATTCTGATAGCACAAATTGAAAAGCTGAAAAAGACCCCAAATCAACCAGTGTGTATGAGATAATAGGATGATGAAGAGTATGGAAAATTCAAAAGTCATGAACACCATAAATCCCAAATCATAGACACACAATAAATGAGTAACAGCACAACGCGTTTCGGGGCTGCCACCCCTTCATCCAGTGCTAAACATATATAAGAAAAAAAAGAGAAAAAAATAAAGAATAATGAATGTTAAATATGAAAATTAATAATGCATAAACATGGGAGCTGAAAGCAGTAAGGTACGCAGTAATACCAGCATATGGGTGGCAACAAATCAAAAAATCAAAAAATAATAATAAAGGGGACTCACCGCAACACTTGCTGCAGGAGGTACACACCAAGGGACCAGCACAACCAGACCAGAAATCTCTAAACCAGAGAGAAATGGATACAAACTCAAACGCAAGGTGGACATTGCACAGATAGGAAATAAGCAGAAGATAATGAAGAAGAGAGAGACGAAAATCTAAGAGGCTGAATGTTACACATAGAAACAATGAAGAATACAGACAGAAAGGATATATTGACAGCCCACATAGGGTCTAGTGGTGTAAAAAATAAGAAAAAGTGGCTGTAAATTAAAGAATAGAAACAAGATAGATAGAGAAAAAAGGGGGGGGGGGAAGAAGGGAGGGGGGGAAAGGAAGGGGGAGGGGGGAGGGAGGTGTGCGTCAGTGGGGGGTGGTGGGGGAGGGTAAGAAAAAGAAAAACAAAGAAAGCGGAAAAATGGAAGAGAGAGGAACATAAACCAAGAAGAGGCTTGTATGGTAAGGAAGAGAGGGGTGGAGAAGGAATACCAAAGATAGTAAAGGCCAAGATGAAACCATGTGTCAGACACTAAAGCAAAACAGGTTATAGAACAGAATAACAAACATCTGCATGGAGATAAAGAGTTGTGCACGCCGCCGCGCCCAATCTGCGTGCCGCCGAAGTTAGTGATAAACCTTTAATAGTGGGACGCTACTTAAAATGGAGCAGGGTGCAGACTAGAAATGAAGCGCTAGTGCATGTTGCCGCGCCCAGTCATGACAGAAATGTCAGCTAAGTAAACAAAGGAGAAAGAAAAAGAGGAAGGGGGGCGGGCGGTGGGCGGGGGACGGGGGCTAAGGATTAACACGGACGTGTGCCAAGAAGCGCTGGGTAAATGCCAGTGACGGACAGAGAGTGCGCTGCAGTTACGAGAACACGGCGCTGTGAAAATTACCTGTGATACTGACAGAAGCAACCAAAATACGTCCACGCCCGGCAGAACCAAAGATCGGTGTGCCACGGCGCCGTAGAATGCGCCTTAAGAATAGAGAAGAAAGCGAAAGAGGACTAAAAAGAGGGACGCCATCTTGTGTGTACATATGCCAACTCGAAGTAGTAAGAAAGTAAGGAAGAATTGTGCACATGGGTGCCATCTTGTAACAGGAAAAAAACACAGCTAAACTTCAATAATCTAAAGCGGGGAGGCAGAAAGGAAACGAAAATAGAAAACATCCCTCACAGATAGTGAAGGGACAGAGAAGAGAAGGACAGAAAGAAAGCGGCTCGAGAAAAAATATATATACAAAAGACATAAATGACATATTGTGATAGATGTCCCATATACCTAGATGGAAAATATTTATTTAAGGAAGGGAGGCAGTAAGGCACCATGTGGGTGGCAATAAAACAAGTATACACAGAGACCAATACACATAAAACAAAACAAAGAGGCCTACAATATTCAAGAGGGACAGGTGAGTCAAAATGGATATAAAGACAAACTGGAGGACAGTTGCGGAGGTCTGGTCACAAGGTCAAAAAAGATGTAAAAAATGTAAAAAGTATATAACAAACTCCAATCATTGAGGTAAAAATGAAATGAAGGAAATGTTCTCATTCATACCATGAGGGCTGACAGATCTCAAGAGCTGGATCCAAAATGTTTCCCTTTGCAGGAGTCTTCTAACTCTGTCTCCCCCACGAGGGCATCGTTCAACCACCTCTAGCACATTAAATCTCAGTTGAGAAACCCGATGAGATGCCTCAGCAAAATGTCTGGCCACAGGACTGGAGACCACATGATTGCGTATTGTACTTTTATGTTCCCCAATTCTCATTTTTATGGGCCGGGTGGACTGGCCAACATATACCTTGCCACAAGGGCATACCAACCTATATATCACATGATCAGTGTTGCATGTGGCATAATCTTTCAAATCAATTTTCTTGCCTGTCAAAGGATGGTTAAAGAAGGGGCCACGTTGTATGTTATTGCAATGAGCACAATTCAGACATGGGTGGGTACCTGGGATCACCGGACTCAGTACAGTTTGTCTTAAGTTTCTGGCAGGCGTAACATCAGCATGAACCAAAGAATCCTTGAGATTCATTGCCCGTCTAAATGCAAAACGAGGCAGATCCACAAAAACATCCCTACATAGCGTATCAGTCTGTAACAAGGACCAATGTTTAAGAATGCAGCGTTTCACTCTATTAGACATGGACCCAAATGTAGACACCATAGTGATTCTCTTGGTTTCAACTGTGCGAGTGGTGGAAGGGGCTAGCAGAGCTGTGCGTGCATGTGTGGTGGCTCTTGTGCGAGCCACAGTCAAGGATTGATCATTATAGCCTCTGGTAGAAAGACGTGCTTGGAGTTCGTCCATTCTCACTTCGCATGTCTCAGGGTCAGAGATGATACGTCGATATCGTAAAAATTGGCCATATGGGAGATTCCTAACTAGATGTCTGGGATGAAAGGAATTGGCTCGTAAAATGGCATTAACATCAGTGGGTTTTCTAAACAGATCAAACACAAGTTTGGAGTTACTAATACTGACAGTGGTGTCCAAAAAGTTAACAGAGTTACCCCCCACTTCCATGGAGAACTGAATAGTGTTGTGGAAACTGTTGAGAACCTGTAGAAAGTCATCCAATTGTTCTCGAGTTCCCCTCCAGACTATAAACACATCGTCTATGTAACGGAGCCAACAAAAAAGATCTTGTTTCCATACAGGCAATGGTTGTACATGTTGGGTCTCAAAGGCTTTCATATAGATGTTAGCATAATTTGGTGCAAAGTTGGCCCCCATGGCTGTGCCCTGGATCTGCAAAAAGAAGGAATCCTGTAGCCTGAAATATGACTCATTTAGTACCCAACCAAGTAGCAACAACAAAAATTCCACATGCACCCCTAGGTCAGGAGATGATGATAAAGCTTCACGGACGGCCTGAAGGCCACCTTCATGTGGAATGTTAGTATACAAATTAACAACATCAAGCGTTGCCAAGATGCTACCATCAGGTATATCCAATTTCTCAGTAATGTTTATGAAGGTGGTGGTGTCCTTCAAAAAACCTTCCTGAGAGGTGGCGATTTGTTTCAGGAAGTAATCAATGTATTTTGACACTGGTTCAAAGATAGAACCGCATGCCGATACAATCGGTCTTAGAGGTGGATCCAATACATTTTTGTGAATCTTGGGTAACCCGTAAATCACTGGGACTCGAGGGTGGTCAATGCATAAATAATGTCTAGTAGCCAGTGAGATCCAATCATTATTGACCCCTACATTAAGAATAGCTTCAAGGAGGCGTTTAGTCTCAAATATAGGATCGTGTGGTAACTCCCTGTAAACACATTGGTCATTGACCATAATGGACAGCTTATTAACATACCATGCAGAATTCATGATCACAGTAGCCCCACCTTTGTCAGCCTTTACACTTTATAGTGATTGTTCTGTTGGATGATAATGTGGACAGTGCCTTACGTTGGTTTCCAGACATATTATGATGGTTCAGATGTTCGTTAAAAGGCAACCGTTTGATCTCATCCTTGACTTTATCAACAGAACAATCACTATAAAACAGCTCCGTTACATAGACGATGTGTTCATAGTCTGGAGGGGGGCTAGAGAACAATTGGATGACTTTTTACAGGTTCTCAACAGTTTCCATAACACTTTCAGTTCACCATGGAAGTAGGGGGTAACTCTGTTAACTTTTTGGACACTACTGTTAGCATCAGTAATTCTAAACTTGTGTTTGATTTATTTCGAAAACCCACAGATGTCAATGCTATCCTACGAGCCAATTCTTTTCATCCAAAGCATTTAGTCAGGAATCTCCCTTATGGCCAGTTTTTGAGATATCGACGTATTATCACTAATCCCGAGACATGCTCTATAAGAATGGATGAACTCCATGCACGTCTCTCCTCTAGAGGCTATAGTGA
>JASDQV010781437.1:0-10317 GCA_030180145.1 Desmognathus organi
GAGTTTTTTGTGGCCATCAGTTTTATTTTATTGGGCTTTCCTTTGTCTGGAGAAGGTGGGGAGGGGGTCATAATTGCGGCCAGATCAGGGGACTGAGATAATCTTTCCCTAGATATTTCTTGAAGTGGATCGGTCAGAATAATTGGAGTAGATGGCTCGGCTATGTCTGTTTGATGATTCACATTATCTGAGGAGGAGTCTACCAGTAATTGACAGGATACCAGGGGCGGATAGTCTTGGGATGCATCAGCATGTATATCTATTACTGCTCTGTTTTTTTTTCCTCTTCAGCTCAGGCCCCCCACCCGTTCTATCCAACCCTCCTCCCATCTCCATATTTTGCTGGTCAAGGAGCTTCAGGGGATTTTTCAACACCGCTTTAATTAAAGTGGAAAAGTCAATATGTTGCTCGGCAATTACAGGCCTTTTCCATTTGGCCTTTGCAGGGAGCGAGGCTGAGATGGATCGGCGATCGCACAGTGTGTTTATGCAGGTACACGTTGTTCCGAAAAGCACGGCCTCTTTCACTGTGCATCAGGAAACTGGGGCAGCATTGCCTGCGTCCCAAGAACCCAGACTCTGGTAAAACTAAACCTTCATCGAGCTCTGATAGCCTGGATAACCTGCTGGGAGAATTAGAGCACGACATTCAGAGTGATCCTCCTGGCTTGTCACCAGCGCTATGTACTGTACCATCACAAGATTCGGCTTCTAACACAACATTCAACGAGCACAGTACAGCAACTCCCCAGCTAGTACAAACTGTAGAACGGACTACAGAGAAGGTCAGACCCTCTCGCCTGTCTGGGGTGTGGCCCCCTCAACAACCTTCAGTCAAGGCTTCAGATAAACCGCGATCGATCAAACAGCACGGCCGAACTGCCGCTATCTGCTCTAAGCTGCAAGGACACACAAAAATATCATCAGCTCATCCCAGGAAAGCAGCTGCTAAACAAGCCTGCCAACGCTTGTTTAACCCTCGCCTCAGCACGGCTTCCCCCAGCGCTAGTACAGACCTGCTGTCCGGCTCCCCAGCCTCGGCGGGGGATTGCGTTTCTCCCGGCAACCGGCGCCGTGTAAGCCTCGGCTCTCTGGCTTCGTCGGGGCACGGAGCAACTGGGACGTGTCACGTCCCCGGCATCATGAAACCAACAGCGCTGGTCGTCTCGGACAGTGAAGCGGATATGATGCTAGTGCCGGCAGTGGATTGGCCAGAACTCGGCCGGCCACACCCCCTGGGAACTCAGGGGTTTAACCCTCTAGGCACCGAAGTAGCTGCAGAGGTTGACCTGCTCACCTCTCCAATTGTGGAAGTAACAGGGCGATATGAGCAGATGGACGCTGGGTTCCTGGCAGAGACTGCAGGAAAGATCGGAACTCAGGTAATAGATAATCTTCAGTTTGATACAGGGCAGCGAGGGGGGTCAGAGGATGGTGACATCCGGTCTGCCCATACTTCTGGGTCTTCTCATATGCGCTCTCAGGGCTTACCAGCAAATCCATTTTCCGATATCCATAATATAACGGCCCTGCTCAGCAATATGCAAGGGGATATCATTGGGCACATTAATGCACAGAAGCAGGAACTCACGGGCCGCTTTGATCTCATGCAGGCCTCTTTGAACAAGCTTGAGAACAAGTTGGGAGAGGTCGACTCAAAAATATCCAACCTTCAGACTACAATAGAAATCCATGAACAGCGGATCGGCCACCAAGAGCAAGAAGCTTGTAAGGTGCGCCAGGAACTTATGCAGGCCATAGACCGTTTAGATAATCTTGAACTGAGCCTCGAATCGGCGGAGACACACTCACGCAGAAATAACCTTAAAATAATGGGCGTCCCTGAAGGCACGGAGGACTCCGCAGTCGGAGACCTTCGGGACTTTGTTATCAAGCTCCTGAAGGATCATCTATTTGCTACAGAGACGAATTATGAGTTCTTGACCGACATAGAGATTGTGCATCGTAATCCTGGCTATAGAGATTCTAACCGAGAGAAGCCCCGGCCTATTTTACTAAATTTTGCTACCTTCTTGGTCAGGGATCGTGTACTCAGAGCCGCTCAGGCCAAAGTAAACATCCGCACATCTGACTTTGTCTTTTTTATCCTCACTCATGAGAGCCCGAAAACATCTAAACGTAGATGGGACCTGAAACAGATGATCCCACTATTCAAGGAAGTTGCCGCTGAAGCTTGGCTTCAGAAATCTGTGCGCCTCAAGGTCAAATGGAATTCTACAACGGAGGTCTGTCAGACTCTCAGGTCCGCACAAGACCTCCTAACCCGAATCAAGGAAGCTCGGACCCAGGAAAAGGAGTGGAGGAACACTCGAGCGGATATAGCAAAGGACCTTGCCCTTGTCAAGTCCCTGGCGGGTCCATCTTCGAGCTCTCTGTAAACCTAATGTGACCAACCTAAACATGGATATATAATCCCTTTTTTCTCCTTTTGGATCTTTTGGATCTTTCTCTATGGATATCCCCTACCCTCTTCTTGCCTTCTCTTTTTCTTCTTCCTTTTTGTGGGGGGGCGGGCACATGGTTCTGTGTTTCTCACTTGCCTTAGACCCTGTTTGCCACAGGGTCTACTAGAGGGGTGTGCGGGTGGGGGAGGGGTTGCTGTTGGGTGGCCCTTAGAGGCCCGGCAGGGTATTTAAAAAGCCAGAGTGTCAGGAGGATCAGCATAACTGACAGAGGAGGGATGATACCAAAGCTCATCAGTAATAACGTGCATGAATATTTTTTTTATGAATCATTAGTAATAAGCTTTTACTGGTATACAGGCATAAGCAAACGCTATCTTACCCAAAATGAATTTATTATTATCATTATATGGCATCAATAAAATTATTAAGTTGGAATGTGAATGGCCTGAACTCTGCGGCTAAGAGATCTAAGGTGGCTCAATATTTGACTAAACTTAAGCTTGATGTTTTTGCAATACAGGAATCACATCTTTCAAAAGCAGATACTGATAAGGCCTTGTGTAGCATGGGGTTCCAAAGTTTTTTTTCCAGCTCAGCAGATGCTTCAATACGAGGGGTGGTCGTCGTCTTGTTGAACCCAAATATAATTACTCATGAAGTGGTAAGGGATAAAGCTGGTCGATGGATCACGGTTATATGTTCTCTGTGGAACGTGAGGTTTTGTGTTGCATCTTTTTATGGCCCTAACGTAGATGACCCAGGCCCACTTAGACAGTTAACCGATGCCCTATCCACTGTTAATTGTAAATTAGTGTTGGCAGGAGATTTTAACTATGCTCCCAATTCATTAATGGATAGGACCACGGCGGCAACCCAGGTACGCAAACCAAAAGTGGCATTAGCCTTTTCTGACACCATCACATTATTAGATTTGGTAGATTTATGGAGATATAAATTTCCGGATACAAGGAGTTACACCTTTTATTCTGCTAGGCACCAGCACTATTCTCGAATAGACTTGGTACTCACTAGCCGTACAGATGCTCATTTTAACAATATTTCCCACTTGGGAATTATACTCACTGATCACGCACCGGTAGAAATAGAAATGTATTTAGTCTCTACAACTCCTAAACCACCGCCCAAATGGTCCTTCAATCGTAAACTTCTCACACAAACTCTCTTTCTACAGGCTATGAAAGACTATGTAACTATCTTCATTGACACAAACCAGGGCTCTGCCTCTCTCCCAGTGGTCTGGGATGCCCTCAAAGCCGGTTTGCGTGGTTTTATTACTTCTTTTGGGATACGTCTAGAACGGGAAAAAAGATCTCACTTTCTAGCTCTTACCACAAAGGTTCAAATTTTAGAACGATCACACTCGGACCTGATTAGACATGGGAGGGATACACAGAACATTTGGGAACAACTTCTAGTCGCAAGGCTAGCTATTACTGCCGAAATCCAGGCCGAAATCATCGAGAAGGCACATCGTAATAAAATATGTCGGGCAGAACAAGGTGACCGAATTGGTAAAACCCTGGCCCATCTAGCCAGAGAGAAAGCAGCAGGGCAGAGAGTGTCCGAAATAATACTTTCTGATGGCACCCGCTGCTTAACTAATCACGATATTTCTACAGCTTTTGTTGCGTTTTACAGAGAACTTTATACATCTGATGTCACCACTACTAGACTTGATAAGGAATCATATATTGCACAAACGCGTCTCCCATTTATCACTCCAGAGGTCGCCGAGCTGCTCCAAAAACCTTTTACAGTAGAGGAAGTCACCAATGCTATCAAATCACTAGCGCTTGGTAAAGCGGCCGGGGAAGACGGCATTCCAATGGAAATATGGTTGGAGCTAATTGGGGTTGTCGCCCCTCTATTACTCCAACTTTTCCAATATATATACCTAGATGGTGATCCACCGAAATCCTGGAGCTTTTCACGAATCGTGGTATTTCCTAAAAAGGGAAAAGATCCAAAATTATGTGCGTCATACCGCCCCATTTCGCTCCTTAATGCAGATTACAAGATTTTCACAAAGGTACTTACGAATCGGGCTACTTTGGCTCTTCCTTGCCTGGTCCCCGAAGATCAACACGGGTTTATTCCGGGCAAGTCCACAACATCACATACCAACCTACTGACCACCCTACTCGATCATGCTCAGTCTTACGGTCATCCTCTTGGGCTTACTTTTTTAGATGCCCAGAAAGCATTCGATCGAGTGGATTGGGAATTTCTCTGGTCAACCATGGCAGGTATGCAGATTCCTGCACGATTTGTTCAAATGATAAAGCGGCTTTACCAATCGCCAACAGCCTCGGTGGTAGTTAATAATATTTCTAGTCCTACATTTGAAATATTCCGGGGGACGAGGCAGGGCTGTCCCCTTTCACCTGCATTATATGCACTTTACATCGAACCGTTCGCTACTAGACTCAGGCGATCCCCGCAGATTCCGGCCTACTTCAACTTTCAAGCTTTACAATCGTCTCTAGCTATGTATGCTGACGATATAGTAGTCATAACATCTAATCCCTTACAAGCACAACCTGAAATATTCTCTCTAGCTAAAGAATTTGGAATTTATTCTGGTTATCTACTTAACGAGCAAAAAAAAGAACAGATGCTCTGGAATATCCCCACTTCTAATATACCTTTTTTTTCACGGCGAGTTGTCTATCTGGGTATAACTATTTGTGAATCACTAACAGCTACTATTCAGGCCAACCTGACCAAAGTCTTGGTGGAGGCAACTCGTTCTCTTGACAGATGGAGCAACTTACCATTGTCAATTATTGGTAGGGTTAACCTTGTAAAAATGGTTCTTCTTCCTAAATTTTTATATATTTTTCGTACCCTCCCAATTATTTTTGACAAAATCCTGACCCGTAGAATCTATCCTGCCATTAATAAATTCATTTGGAAAGGAGGAGCAATAAGACGCTCTTTTGCTAAATTAACTAAGACTTGGAATCAGGGTGGCCTGAATCTGCCTGAATTACAAATATATAATCTTGCAGCCCAATCACAAAGGATATTATTACTCTTGAATGATACCCGTCAGGCTCCCAGTTTTATTCAGATTCTGCGCGTCCTACGCCCACGTAAATTCTCTGACCCCAAGTACTTTAAGAAAATTCGACTTAAATCTCTGGCTAATTATTCACAAAACTGGGCTTTTATTGTAAAAAGACTAGATCTGCCATATCCACATAGTTATCTTTCACTATCCCAGACTGACGTCTTACCACCGTATTTGCAAGATCAGCTTCTACAAGACTGGGACAAAGCTGGGATCTCTCTTATTAAAGATCTGCGGGTGGGCGAACATTGGAAACCGTTTCCTCAGCTGGTTGGACATAGGCCAATACCGCCACTGTCGAGATTAAAATTCTACCAGATTAGAAGCGCGCTAGATGTATATCCGGCTGACTGCTGGAAAATCTCTGACCTAGTTCAGCGCTTCTTCTCTCCTAGACAAGGTAAGGGAATAATATCGGCATTTTATGCTATTCTTCAGGAGGCGGCTTTAACAGACCTAGGTACAATTGCCGAAAAGTGGTCTACTAGCCTTGCCAAACAGGTTACTGAACAGGATATAGGTGTCATCCTGGATAAGGCAACTAAAATTCTGCCCTTTAATAATACCCGTCTCCAACATCATAAGCTGTTATTTAGGTTGTACTTTACACCGGCGCGCATTAATAACTGGTCTAATGGATCTGCTTCTAGTGTGTGCCCTCGGTGTCAAAGCCCCACGGCAGATCTCATCCATATGTTCTTTTCATGTACGGGATTGAAAGTGTTTTGGGATACGGTTGTGGCACAACTGGGGGAAATATGTAATCAAACGTTTGAATTTTCTATACATAATTTGTTTTTTTGTTTACACTCGTCGATCTGAATGCCTCTACCAAATGTTTACTCCTCAAAGCTATCACATTGGCACGAATCGAAATCGCCAAAGCATGGAAAGACCCAATAGGTCCAGACCCTCTGACATGGTTCTCCAAGCTGAAGGAGAATTATTTGTTGGAGCAAGCGGTTTATACACGTAGGGGTGCATTTCATAAATTTCAATTCATGTGGGTGCCGATGGTCGAACATATGTTATGAATGAGCTGGGTATTCTTATTTATAAATTCAGAAATGGTATGAGATACATTTTGTTATTTATTTAGCTACTATACTTGCCAATGAGTCAATGAATCAGTTGAATTTTGCTATTAATTGTGATTGACTTACTTCATGCATACTAAAATTTGATCAAGAAACTGTATCAAAGTATATAAATTGTGATTATTAACGATCCTTCTTTTTTTTTGTAACTGACGTCTGTTGAATAAAAAAAAAAAAAGTAAAAAACAAAAAAAAACAAAAAGCAAATACTCTATGTATGTTTATGATTTCTCCCCAGGGTAGATCTCATGGTCTTTTTTAAGAGATTAAGAAAGACTGAAGTGTATGCCTATTGGATGCAACTACAAGGCTTCAGTATGGATCATTTGATGTCTTTTCAGATGGGAGGAACAACTGAAGCTTTTCTTGCACTCTGTGCACTCTTAGGGCTTCTCTCTAGTATGGATCCGTAGATGACTTATTAGATGTGAAGGGCGATTAAAACTATGCTTGCACTCAGATATTCCCCTGCCGACCTCATGGAGTGAGGAATCTCAAATCTCATCCAGTCCAATAACCAAGCCCCACGCTCTACAATGCGCCTTATTAAATACAATTTCTCTTCCTAAACATGCCACGGAAGTGGCTGATTTTCTAGATAAGTCCAAACTGGATATTCTTTTCCTGACTGAGACGTGGTTGCACGAAGCATCTGGCCCCATGCTCTCTATAGCCATTCCTGCTGGTTTCTCTATCTTTAGAGCCGACCGCAAAAGTGGTGTTGGGGGGGGGTTGCTGCAATTGTTTCTGACCATCTGCGATGCCACTCCACCTCTGCCCCAAACATTGACGGATGTGAATCCCTTCACTTAAAAATTCTTATCTCCCCAACAATAACGTTTAATTTCTCCTGTATTTACAGACCTCCATCTAATACATCGGATTTTGCTAATCTTCTCATGGAAAGCGTGGAGACACTTACTACAAATCAATCTTATAATATTGTTCTGGGGGACTTCAATCTAGGATTTCAAGACCCAAAGGACAATGCTGCCTCTAAATGCATTAAAGTGCTAAAAGATCACGACTTTACTCAATACATTTCCTCTCCCACCCATATCCTGGGCCGTACTATTGATTGGGTTGCCACTAATAGAAATAAAATTGTAAATATTAAAGTCTGTCCCTGTATTTGGTCAGATCATCATTTTGTCTTATTTGATGTAGCTTTCCCTCCTGACTCAACTCCGTCCGTTTCACCCACCAAAATGATCTCATGTCGAAACGAAAAAAAGCTTACATCAACTACTATGCACCCCTTTTTGGTCTCCCTAAATACATCTCATATAGCGGAGATGCAAATTGACGAAATGGTTGATCTTTATAACACCACGTTGACTAGAGCCATTGACACAATCGCCCCGTTAAAATCAAAACCGGCCCGCAAACACAGACCTCTTAACATCAATTCCCCATTGGTCTTGAATCTCCGCAGAGACAAGCGTTCAGCGGAAAGAAGGTGGCTTAAATCTAGATCACAGGAAGACAAACTCCTGTGGCAGACTGCCACCACCAAATATCGTGCAGCCATTCTCGAGGAGAAGAAAGCCTCCCTCTCCTCCCGGATCTTAGCCGCAAATAATTCCTCCTCTGAAATCTTCAAAATTCTAAGAAACTTGGAAAAGAATCATGAACCCAATACTAGTCCCCCACCATCCGACGCGTGGTGTTCTTCCATTAGCACCACCCTTAATGACAAAATCCATAAAATCTATAATACTATTAACCTTAAGAAAGCCTCTCTTCCTGCAACCCCACCAATCACTACCTCTCCTGCAACCACTCAGGCTTTTAAGTTTTCCTCGGTCACTGAGGATGACGTGAAAAATGTTATTACTAACCTAAAAGCTACAAACTGTGCTATGGACATTTGCCATAGTAAAATCATCAAAGAATGCTCCCCTGACTTAATACCCATCATTACAGCTTTTGTCAATAAATCTCTAATGACTGGGGAGATCCCGAATGTCATTAAACGCACAAGCATCACTCCTTTGTTAAAGAAACCATCCCTTGACCCTTCTGACCCCAAGAACTACCGTCCAATCACGAATGTATGTTTTCTTCTGAAGATACTGGATAAAATTGCATACATTCAGCTCCATAAATTCATCATTGACAACAATATACTAGGGAAATTTCAGTCTGGTTTTAGACCAAACCATAGTACTGAAACTAGTATGTTGGATATTCAATCTAATATCCTTCAGAGCATGGACCAGGGGAAAGCGTGCTTGCTGATGTTTCTGGATCTGTCGGCAGCATTCGACGTTCTTAACCATAATATTCTATTAGACAGAATGTCTGCTCTGCTCAACTTGGATGGCACTGCAAGGAAATGGTTTCACGCTTTTCTTAGCGGACGCACTTCATCTGTCTATCTAGAGCAATTCTCCTCATCACCTACTTACATTGAACAGGGCGTACCACAGGGGGCATGCCTCTCCCCAATGTTGTTCAATTTGTACATTAAGCCCCTTCACGATCTTATGGTCTCAAAAAATGTTCATTTCCAAAACTACGCTGACGACACTCAGGTCATCTTCAATCTCACGGGCAATCATCTTACTGACACCCGAGTAGTCAACGAGACTCTTGACTTTATTTCTAAGTGGATGACTGAATGTTGGCTTTGTTTGAATAGTGACAAAACTGAGCTACTTCTCCTGGCCTCCACACACATGAAGAAAAACCTGGGGGATGACTATCAGTTTATGCTCATCGACTCTTTCAAAATCCCGATCCAATCCAAAGCTAAATCCCTTGGAATTTATTTGAACACTGAAATGGACATGGCAGCTCACGTGTCCTATACGGTTAGCTCGGCCAATTACTACATCCGCCTACTGCGCCAGGTCAGACTCTTTCTGACAGAGTCGGAATGCGCTATAATTGCTAGAGCAATAATTGGTGCCAAGTTAGATTATGGCAACTCTCTCCTGGCGGGAGCCCCTGACTATCAGATCAGACGACTTCAGGTGATTCAGAACAGTGCCGCCCGCATTGTGTCTGGAGTCTCGCGTAGAAGCCATATTACTCCCATTCTGAAAGGTCTACACTGGCTTCCAGTTAAACAACGTATTAAATTCAAGGCTCTCTCTATTGTATTTAAGTGTTTTCATGGCCAGGCTCCATCCTACCTTTGTGAGCGTATTCAACCCTATGCTCCAGCCAGACCACTTAGATCCAGTTCCCACACCCGCTTGGCCCTTGCTCGGTTCAAGCGTTCACGCTGTGGTGGCCGTCTTTTCTCCAACATTGTGGCTGGTTGGTGGAATTCCCTCCCTAAGGACCTTCAATCAACTAAAGAGCTTTTTCCGTTCAAGAAGGGCCTAAAGTTCTTACTCTTTTCTGAACACTTCTCACAATCCTGAGTCTCCGATCCTCAAGACACTGTCTGCTCTGCTAACTCTGTCTGTTACATACTATTCTTCTTTCATGTCCAACTGGTATCTTTCTGTGCATTGTCTCCTTTCTATCTACCAGCGCCTTGACGCCCGCGGGCTTAGGCGCTTAAGAAATGAGCTAATGTAATGTAATGTAAAGATATGGAAAAGGCAAGCAGACAAAACACACATCCGTCTTATTGCACAAAAAACAAACAATGCTTTGGAGGCTACAGAGTGAAGGGGAGGTAAGGGCTTTGCTGGGGTGCCTGAATGCAAGAAGGGAAAAATAATTCTGTATTTAAAAGGCTGCA
>JASDQV010792514.1:0-10299 GCA_030180145.1 Desmognathus organi
ACTGTTTACTTTGTTATCCTATGCACCCTTTGCTAAATATGAATGGAGATGAAGAATTTCTCAATCGTTCAACGTTTTTGAGACTATGTGAATTGGACAAACATTTATGTACTATCAAAAGCTCGGACATTGAGGCTGTTACATTGGTAAAAAATGTGAATTGTACCAAAGGTAGAGCTACCCTGTTTACCTTTTGTTCCCCCTTAGTACGGCAATTAGTTTGTACCAATCAAGAAATCTTTGCCTACTTTGGGGTGTTGCTGGATGTGAATGCAGAGAACATTTTTAAAGTTCTCCATTACCTAAATGATAAAAAGCCAAGTTTTGTTGAGAAACATGAGAAAATACAGCCTACTAATCATAGACTAGTTCCATGGCACAGTATCCCCAAAGGTGCAAGTAACGCAGATTTTAATATTCCAAGATATGTAGGAAGAGATGAGGCTGAGGCTAAAGAGACCTGTATAGAGTTGGGTCGTTACAACTGTTTAGATCCCCAACTGTAACCATTCAAAGCTGCATGCCTCGGCAGCTTTGTTGCTCTAACTGTTTCATCTAAGACACATCAAATTGTCAACAGGCCCCCTTTTTCCTTTCGAGGTTCGAATAGTTTACCTCAAGGCACTAGGAACAAAAATACATCGATGATTAGTGTTGTCTGTTGGAACTGTGCAGGTATACACAGGCCAAATACACAGGGTGATTTAAATCTGTTGCTTAAATCGCATAGTTTGGTCTTTTTACAAGAAACATGGTCTTTGACTAATTTGGTTTTTAAGGATTTTTTCTGTTTAAACAGGGTCGCAAAGAAATCAGTTAGAGGGCACCATTCAGGTGGCCTCACTCTTCTTTTTTCTTTGAAATTGGGTTGGACACCTGTTAAATGTTGGAAGAATTTTTTATCTTTTATTGCTGTTAGAATTAAATCAAAAGTGGCTATGTGCAATGGGAAATATTTTTTGTTACTAATAAATGTGTATTTGAATCCATCTTTGATCAATAAAGATAAGCAATATGTGAATACCTTTTTAGTCAATTTGCAGTCTATTCTTGATATCTATCCTAATGATCTTATAATGATATGTGGTGACTTTAATCATTGGCTCTTAGGGGAGGTTTTTAGTGATCCCGAGAGTCTGTACGCAAACTTAATAGGTGAAATCTCTCTGTCTGGAACATATAAACAAAAGAAACCAACGAAGAACGGTAGAAATATCATGGAAATGCTTCATAATAATGAGATTTTTTCCCTGAATGGTAGGAGTGAATTTGATCGACCAGCCAAAGCAACTTTTAGTCGAGGGAGCCAGCAAACAATTATTGATTATTGTTGGGTAAGCCTTGGGTTATTCTCTAATTGTCCGGGTTTTAAAATTCTGGACCTTAACTCTAGTGATCACTTTCCACTTCATTTTGATGTAAGGATAGGGTTATGCCCAGAAAGGTGTAGCCCAAAAACCACTGGGGGCAATACGGCTTCGAATGGTAGGGTAAGTTGGTCGCGGTGTAATGAAAACGGCATCAAATTATGGATGACCAACTGGAATAGCTTTTCTGAATGCTCTAGATTCCCTTTAGAGGAGTATTCACACCTCTTTGAAGATTTATTAGATTTCATTACCCTCCCTAATCAGAAAAGTATTAAATTAGCCACACATACCGGTTGGTTCGATAATAACTGTTTGGTCCTAAAAAAAGATCTCAGAAGGAAAATCAATCACTATCGGAAAGTCCACTCCGAACCGGGGCCATTAATTAAAGCGGCTAAGAAACATTATAAAAAATGCTTATGGTTAAAGAAATCATCATTTAAAGAAAAAAACTGGGAGAAAATGTCGCAAATCATTGAAAAAGGGGACACGAAGGGTTTTTGGAGATTGGTCTCTATTGGTTTTGCCGATAATAATAAGGAACCCCAATCCTTGGTCTCCGCTTTAGACTGGGAAGAATATGTCACTTCACACTATAATCGGACGATACCTGGAGTGGTTATTAGGCCTCAAGTATTTGATCACAATCCGTATTCTTTCTCTGCACGGGATATAAGGGCCGGGATTATTGCTGTATCAAAATCACGCGCAGCCGGCCCAGACATGATTCCACCCATGGTTTTTTCGCAGTGTATTGAAAACTGGGTCCTAATTTTTTCAAAATTTTTCAATTATTTTCTTAGCAGTGGCACTATTCCGGCTTCCTGGCTGGGGTCCATTGCCTTTCCTATTTATAAGAAGGGCGATAAAACCCTAGCAGAATCTTACCGTTTAATTGCTTTGCAGGATGCTGCCTCGAAAGTTTTTGGTAAGGTTTTGTGTGGATTTCTTCAGGACTGGGCTGATGTTAATAATATCTTACACTTCACGCAAGGTGGCTTTAGAAAACATTCCAGTACATTAGATCAAGTTTTCACCTTGCAGTATCTGGTGGAAAAATATTCCAACTCTGGGAACGGCTTTTTTGTTTGCTTTGTTGATTTTCGCAGTGCTTTTGATTGGGTGAACAGAGGTAAACTCTGGTCCAAGTTAGAAAAATGGAAACTACCCCCACACCTTCTGCAAATTTTAATTTTATTACACTCAGGGACTTGGTTGAAGGTGAGATATGGCACAGAAGGAGAATGTACACACAAAATATTCACTTCAGTAGGTGTTAAGCAAGGCTGTGTTTTAGCCCCTTTATTATTTAACCTATATCTTAGTGATCTTCCAAGTTTTTTGCAAAATATCGGTTGTCCACCAATCATCTCTGGGGAACGTTTAGACCTGTTGTCTTACGCGGATGATTTGGTTCTCATGGACCGCACCAGAGTGGGGTTACAGCACAAATTAAATAGGCTTTCTTTATATTGTTCCGTTAATGAGCTTATTGTGAACGTTGGGAAGACCAAAACCTTGCAATTTGGCCTTAACAAAAAGAAACCCTACTCTTGGTGGTTTGATAAACAAAAAATAGAGAGTGTTCATGAGTATGTGTATTTGGGCATGTTATTTACTAACAACTTGAACTGGAATAAGCACATTAAAAAATGCGTTACCAAA
The DNA here is from genome assembly GCA_030180145.1 of Desmognathus organi. Lineage (NCBI taxonomy): Eukaryota > Metazoa > Chordata > Amphibia > Caudata > Plethodontidae > Desmognathus > Desmognathus organi. The sequence continues at coordinate 3,036 of JASDQV010792514.1, forward strand.
GGCAAAAGTCAACTCTTTGGGTTGCGGTCTTTCAACAATAAATACGGTGGGAACAGTTTTTTTCCTGTGATAAGAGCATATGAACAAAAAGTTATACCATCGGTACTTTATGGTGCGGAAATTTGGGGCCACACAGATCATAGGCTAATTGAGTCCTTTGAGGGGCTTGCTCTTAAAGCAGGGCTAAATCTGCCTCAGTGCATTCCTTTAGTCGGAATTAGGTTGGATCTTTCCCTGCAGGGTATTACAACTAAAGCGCTATTCAGATATGGTGCTTTTATGCTAAAGCACTGGCGGTCAAACAATCAATTAGCGGTCAGCCTCTGCTTTACCGAAATGAAAAAAGATATGTGTAAAGTTATTCTCCCGAAAAGTTGCTCTCGCTTATTGGATTTTGTTAATTCATTTTGTTTAGAATCCTTGTTTTATAATTCCGGAAGTTCTTATGATGTTTTAAAAACACAACTTAAAACAACTCTCTTTAATTATAGTACTGAGAAAGATATTGTAGGTGCTCGGGGTATGAGTACACTTAAATTATTTTTGAAAATTAAAAAATGTCTTGGTTTTGAGAACTATCTGTTAACCTGTTCCTCATTAAAAATGATTGCGAAATTCATGAAAATCAGATTGGGGCAGCTTCCAACCTTGGTCTTTTTAGGCCCCAGATGGAAATTACCCAGGGAAGCACGTCTCTGTCCTTGTTCTTCTACTGTGTTAGATGACTGGGAGCATTTTTTCTTTGATTGTCCCCTTGTGTCGGATACAAGAATACGTTGGTTAAAATCTTTTATTGATGATATTGGAGAGGTGGATCATGGGATATGTATTGAGAAGTTGCTTAATACCAAAAATATCAAATGTATGTTGGCAATTATTCACTTTGTGGACGAAAGTTTTTCTATTAAGATGAATGTTTTTAAAAACATGTGTTATTTTTCAGATGTATATATTGGTTATTTTTAAATTTATGTTGTGATATGTTATTTAAAACTTTGTATGACTTAATTGTCAAATAAAGATTATTATTAATAATAATAAAATAAAGGCAGCGGTGAGTGGTCAGTGTTTGCGCAGCCAGTGGATATTCATAGGTGCTGTTTAGATCCGGCACGACGCATAAAATTGGGTAAAATGTAAAGCTACAAATTAGCCTGTTTGATGAATCGAATGAAGATTGCAGGGTTTTTCTTTCGTGAGTTGGCTGTGAGATTGAACGCAGCCTGATGGTTTCCTGTTGTACGAATAAGATTTAGTCGGTGTCAGGCCTATGATGTTGTTGATACCTAGGGAATTGACCTCAGATAATGAGTAAATGGAGTGCTGTTGCTTGCCAAGGAATCCAAGCTCTAGTACGTGCGCCGGTGGCATTTATGGTCAGGTCTTTGTACCTTGGTTTGTTGAACATGGGGAACGCTCGAGCAACTAGCCCTGCCCTGTGCAAGTGGACGGATTTCAGCTCAGAAGTCGTGTACCACTTTTTAAAATTTTTATTTTAACATTAATCCGATTATGTGCACTTGAGTCAGGTTTTTAGGGTAAAAAAAAATACCTTTATTTAGCACACAAGGAGGTGTCACAGTGAATTTTGTTTTAAGTGGTAAAAATAGGGAAAATGGAATTTTTTCATAAAATGACTTCTAAGTATTACTTTGCACTTTACTTCATCGCAAAGAGGATTTTACACAATAAGTCATAATTAGTTTTTAAAAAATTATTTTCAGCAGATACCTCACATTTTACCTCTTTCACTGCGCAGAAGGTAAACTTTGAGGTATTTGTGTATACAGAATAATAACCTTTATTTTGACCTTTTGTGCAAAATACTCTTTGCACGTCACTGAAGTGCAAAGGCGTGAACAGGAAGTGTTTTAAGAGGAAACTCCTCTCAAAAGATTTTTTACCACTGAAAACAAAACAAACCTCTAATGACCTCCAAGATGTTGTGTAACCGATTTAACTATAGGAAAAGGGCGGTACTAATAACCCTCCTATGGAGGAGTTATCGCACTTGTCAGGGTCTGGGCAACATACCATCAGCACCAACCAGAATACTGTAATCATTCTTGTCTTGTTTTTCATTTGAGAGTGAGGTAATTGTCTCCATCAATCTTTGCATCAATGGACATGTTGTGGGCTACCCTTGAAAAACATTTGAGGGATATCAATGTGGTTGGCACAATGATAAGCTGGTCAGAGAGCACAGCGAGTTGAGGACTCGCGTGTGACATCTGTGCACAGCCTGCTGACGCAGGTTCGAATCCCGGCAGGATCAACAGGGATAATAATGTCATCTGCTATCAGTGTTTTGAGACCCCAGGGTGTGTAGCGCTGTATAAGAAATACATTATCTTGTGTTGCACCTTAAGACTCAGTAGAGTAACAGTAGAACTTTCAACACAAATGTTTGTACCCTCGTCGCGCGCAGTGATGTAGCGATATGCTGCATCTGATGACCCGGGCCAAGAAGAATCTTGATTCATCACTATGTGGTTTGGTGTCTCTAGTGGAGTGGTGCGTGGAGCACAAAGGAGTACTGTTCTTGCAGATGATCTCTAACTCTTGTGGTGCAACGGCAGCTTCTGGCAAAAAGTAGTATGAGCACAGAGGACCTGAAGGATTGAACACATTTCAGGGGCTTGCTGAAGTTGCACAAATGCTATACTAAATTACAAATACTATAGGGGACCTATGTCTGTCTAAAGTTATCTTGGTGCATAAGGAAATTTTCCTTCCTATTCTTTCCAAATTTGTGAATTTATCTTTCAAATAAAATTACACCCTCCCCCATAGATCAAGCATGTTACTGTCTCCCCTTTAATTGAAAAACCTTGCCTTGATCCGTTGGTTGAGGCTAACTACAGGCCAATCACAAAAGCCCATTTTCTTCTGAAAGTACTGGATAAGACCGCCACGCTCCAATTCCAAGAACATCTAGAGTTGCACCCTAGGCTGTCTGGCTTCCTTCCCGGTTACAGTAGGGAGACTGCCCTGTTAGATCTGAAAAACCAGCTGCTAGACATCTTGGACAAAGGATCTACTGGCGTTCTGGTTTTACTTGACCTTTCCACAGCCTTCAATTTTCGAAATCATGGCCTCCTCTTCGGAAGGCTTGTCACGGAGGGAAATTGTTCTACACAGGCATGTATGTGGATGGAACTTTTTCTGACCGGTCGGACATTTAAAATCTGTTGGGGAGGTGTTGCTTCAGGAGACGAGATTATCAAATGTGGCGTTCCGCAGGGAGCCTGCATGTCTCCTGCGCTTTTTAATTTATATATGAAGCTGCTCTTTGACCTTCTGGAGCAAGAAGGCCATATATTTATACATTTTTGTTGATGATTCCCAGGTCCTGTTGAATTTATCTGGAGATCATGAAAAAGATATTAGGACCTTAACTAAAGCGTACAGCTGTATTAAATCATGGATGACTTTAAACTGGATGTGTCTAAATGGTAGTAAGACCGAGCTAATGATTGTGGCCTCCCTCATACTAGGAAAATATTAGGTTTTACCTATGATTCTTTCTGCCTTGAAAGTTACATTATTGGCACCTAGGATAACATTGAAACACTAGGGGCATACTTGGACTCTGACCTTCGTATGAAAAGCTACACAAATGCCCTGGTAAAAACCAGTAACTACCATCTTAAACTTCTAAGGAATATTCAACCTTAGATTTCCGAGGCCAGCTGCACAGAGCTGGCCTCGGAAATATAAGTCGACTTGGAGACGGCTTGATTATTGTAATGCTTTACTGGTCGGTACTGCGGAAAAAGACCTAAATAGGTTGCAGTTCCTTCAAAATGAAGCAACACATGGTGATCAATTTTTCCCTGCCTTTATATAAATTAAAGGAGAAAGTCATTCATGAAAGATTTGCTTTGCGCTGTCGCAACCTGAAGAGGGTGACACCTGAGCTGTTTTCCAGCATAATAACACCTAAACTGGAGTGCATAAATAACCTAGAGGATCTGGACTGTTTGGCTGAAAATTTGAGATCAGCCTTAAACTCCACCGTAGAGCAATTAGCCCCGGAACGTTTAAAACTTGTCAAACCTGAAACAGCCTGCAAAACTTGGTTCTCCACTACTATTATCAAGGCCAGGCAAGTTAAGCGCCAGGCGGAGAAAATTTGGAGAAGGGATCCCAATTCTGAGACTAGAACTTGTTATCTTCAAGCTGCTAAAGCTTACAAAGAAGCAATCATACTAGCCAAAAGCTGAACACTTTAATAACAGGATTCTGACGTCTGCTTCAGACACCCGAGAACTTTTTAAAATCGTTAGGGAATTGGAAGGGGTTAAGGGTAACTCTCTCCCTGCAAACCTGAGCAATGAATGGTGCCAAAATGTACAGAACGCATTATTCAAGAAGATTGACAAACATGTGTCCATCATTGAGTCTCGGGTCCTGTTGCTCTCTCAAAGGGACATTGAGGCAATAGAACCGCGAGTTCATAGGGTTTCAGGAGATATTCCTGAGTTTACTTTTAGACAGGTTTCTGAGGCAGAAGTGCTTAATACCATTCGAAATATGAAGCCTACCTCCTGTAAGGGAGATGCCTGTACTGCTGGTATCATTCAGGATTCTCTTGAATTGCTTACACCTTTTTTCACCAGGTTGATTAACATCTCTTTTGCGTCGTCCAGGGTACCAAAGTCCATCAAGGAATCCTGGATCACTCCGTTACTAAAAAAACCAGGGTTAGATCCTTTAGATCCCTTGAACTATCGCCCGATTATGAACGTTTCATTTATTCTCAAAATCTTGGATAAAATTGCTTACGATCAGGTGCAGGAGTTCCTAGAAAAGTATGATTTGCTTAACTGGAGGCAATCGGGTTTCCGCAAGAACTTTGGTACGGAGTCAGCGCAACTTGACCTGAAAAATAACATCTGCAAACTTATTGACAATGGCAAACCCATTCTGCTCTTACTTCTGGATCTTAGCGCAGCTTTTGATCTTGTCAATCATGATCTTTTCACCAGTCGACTTAGCGACAACTGAAACTGAAGAACACCTCTGGAAGGCTTCCAACTTCGGTCTCAGATGCCGGCTTGGCCATCCTTTGGACTCTTTAAGTTTCGTTTGTGGACCTGATTTTCCGCTAGTCTTTTATGCGTTTTTCATAATGCTTATTTCGGACACCTAGCTACCCATTCAGGACTGAACACGTGCCTTTTCAAAACCTTTATACTAATACTATGCAGGCTACTTTTGTGCCGCACAGAAATAAGAATTTACGTATGAAGAGCAGAATTTGCTGGTTATTGTCATTTCAAAGTGCTCACCTTCAGAGCGGCTGTGTTTGCCCAAACCGAGCACTAATTCCGCTGCTGCTGCTACTACTGCTGCCGCCGCCCACCGGGTGGGTCTGTTTGTATTGGTCAATTGGGGAAAAGAGAGTTACCTGGAGGGGAGTCACTGGGCTGTCAGGCTCCCTACCTGGCACAGCGCTCTCAAGGCCCTTCTCCCGCCCTCCCTCCAGAGTGTATTTAAACAGCGGCTGAGCGCAGCAACTCTTATTGCTGGTCATTGACTTTTCAAAGCGCTCACCTTCAGAGCAGCTGTGTTTGCCCAACCGAGCACTAATTCCGCTGCTGCTGCTGCTACTACTGCTGCCGCCGCCCACCGGGGCCGCCCAGGGGGTATTGTTAGATTACCTATTTAAAGTGGACTATTTCCCGGGTTTCCGACAGTGAGGCTTGAAGTTGCGCCTCAGACCTCGTTCATTAGATAACTTAAGATGGAAGACCGTGCCTCCTCTGTAAAAACTGGGGGCAAGCGACGCACTCGCGCTATTACAGCTGCTCAAGAAGTACGTGCAGGAAACAGCAAATCAAAGAGGCAAACGGCGGACAAGAAAAACACTCCAGTATCAGTAAGGGACATTTCATCTTGGACCCATGGGTCTCTCATGAAGTATTTAGTTCAATCACCCTCAGTGGCCCAAAGTAAGACTACCTCATTTCATCTCTCATCCAGCTCTCTTGTTGAAGGTGGTGAGGTGCAAAATCCCGAGATTTCAAATTGTGATGTTTCCTTGGTTCCTTTTTGTAAAAGCAGGAATGGTCGCAATGATTCTGTTTTTGTGTGTGAAAATGAAGGGCAAATAGAAAAATTGCCTCAAAATAATGTTTTTCCTGATGCTGTTGCCACAAAGTCAATAGGTCCAGTCAGAGAGCCCAGTGCAATCTGCAGGTTCGACTCTCTTTCCATCACTATGATGGAGGGGGTCGAAGCTGGGGCATCTGTTGTAGCAACAGATTCATTGCACACTAGTGATCTATTATTTCTAAATGCACCTTTGACTAGATCACTCAGTGAGTCTTCAACTGGGGCTCTTGCTAAACAATCTAATTTGAGTGACCTGATGTTAGCAAATATGAATCAGATAAAAGCAAGCCTTGCCAGCCTGCTATGCGATCACAAAATGGCCACTGACCAACTGAAGAATTCTATTTTAAACCAACATGTAGCCCATAATAAACAAAATGCTATTAATAAATTGGCGATGTCTGCCCTCACGGATAAGATAGAACATTTGGAGAAAGAAATAGTCTCATTAAAAACCACGCAGAAATCGATTAGGGATAATGGCATCCAAACTTTAAAGAATACTCAGAAATTTATGTTGAGCTCTAAAAATGATCAAAAATGTAAAAATCTATGTAATCAGGAGGTTCAAACCTCTTTTCTCAGTTTACAGTCTAATGAGGTAGTTAGTAATCATGGGGGTGAAGGTGGTAGCATTGATATTATAGAAGTAGGGAAGCATATCTCATTTGTTCACTCTCCATTACAAGATATTCCCGCAGATCAACCAGCATTGAAACGAAGGAAAAGAAGGGATGGCCTAGAGGAGTTTCATCCATTTGGCTGCTTAGAGATGCGAAATCACCTGATAGAACCTAAGAGTGATAATGTTAACATCCGCAGTTGTGAGCCCCAGAGTATTTGTGAAAATTTGAATTTGAAACTTCACGGGAAGCGTGATACCCCCGGTTTGACTGTTTCTGCTGCCAATAGGCCTAATCTCGGTCTGGTAAAGAATCATTGGAACCTGGGTGCCCCTTCTTTTGTACCGGCTCCAAAAACTCATTCAGTCCCTAATTCATTAGTGTATAGTAACAATTCAGGGGGCAATGATATTAGTTAAAAAAAAAATGCTCCCAACAATTTCAACTGTTTACTTTGTTATCCTATGCACCCTTTGCTAAATATGAATGGAGATGAAGAATTTCTCAATCGTTCAACGTTT